>JACCGJ010004850.1:0-35814 GCA_013407085.1 Atriophallophorus winterbourni
TTTTGTCCATATCTTCCTTGTATCTGCTCGGATTTATACCGTTTAAAGTATTCTGTCTACCACTCGACGACGCCTATCGGATTTCATACTTTTCGATCGCGTAAGCCGAATTACAGCAAAGTTACCAGTTTTGACGGAAAACGTCAATTTGTTCGCAGAACAAGCTACCCTGTGGATTTTGCTATCATTAGAAAGATCACATTGAGCTACAGGTTTTGACACCTTGCTCCATATTCTATCTTCTGTAATCACCGAGTTATTGCGGATTATTTGTTCAATGCCGAAACCACGCCAGCAACCACTGGCAGCTCACTCAACTCGCAAAACACCAGTTATCGATCAACCGGCAAGCCCTACGCAGCCCACGTACATGTGCGAACGTGTAACGAGGTCCACCGCCCAAACAAACAAATCGATCGATCTTGCTGTGACCGCGACACGGGATCCGTGTGACCTCTGCATCACATGTCTAACCCCGGTAAGCGTTGATAGCGTTTCAGTTAAATGTACTTTTTGCGGGTTCCGTCAACACGCGTCATGTGATAATAATTTGACTGATGACTGTGTGCGTCTTGTGAACGACGAGAAACATCCATCTGTTTGTTTTATTTGTATTAACTGTAGACAATCGAATGAAGGCGTTCGCCACAACACTAAATACACCGTTTGTAGCACAATATCAGCTCTCGATTTAGAGAAATCTAAAGACTTCGAAGACAAAATTGAAAAACGAATGTCTGCTCTAGAGCAAAGTCTACAGCGAGTTGAAATTGCTATAATCGCGAATGAACAGGTTTTTCATGCATCATCGCCCGTAGCGGAAATCAGCGATAGAGCAAACGCGGATAAAACACAACAAAAGTCAACTTTGGTTAGTGGTGCATCTTTGGTGATTAGTGGTGATCCAATGCGACAACAAAGGAGCCATAGAGATGATTTCGTTACTAAGTCGCGTAAGACAGCATCTGCTGTGAATGTAAAGAGGAAAACGAATACAGTCAACAGTGAGACACCTCATCGACCAGCACCGGTGCAACCTGCTGGTGGTTTAAAGAAGAAGACCCATAGTCTCAGCGTAATTTGCACTAACGTTCCTGAAACAAATGATGCACTGTTCGACGACAGGAAAAAGCACGATTTAGCCGAATGGAGCAGACTTTGTGACATGATGAACCTGGTTCCCATTAAACCCTCAGCTATAGTTCGTTTGAGTCGACACCCGAAATCACCCCACCAGGGTGATCCGAGATTACTCAAGGTGATATTGGAGAACGAAAACGACCTGGAAAACATACTATTAGACTCATACTTATTAAGGAGTGTTGCTGGCTCAAAAATCCGTATTTTCGCTTATCTCCCATGGTTGGACGAAAATCAAAAGCCTCCGATCCGGCATCAGCAAGAAGTTTAAGAAGTTTAGTACTGATTGGTGTTCCTGAGTGTGCTGAAAATCTAGCACCTAATCAAACAGAAAAACACGATAGACAACAATGGAAGTTTATATCCGAAACTATCGATGTAAATGAAACTGTCGCAATAGATACGTTCAGGATACCCAAGTCCATCCAATACAAAGGGGATGGACCCCGACCGCTTAAAATCACCTTCCTGACTAGGAATATGGCTGATTTAATTCGAGCACAGTGGACTCAAAACAGTCGCAAGCTACCAAGTGGTGTCAGAATGAGTGCTCCGAAAACAAATAAACTAGATCCTGCAGACAGTATACCACTCACAAGCCCAAGTCAAGTCATTTCAATTAGCTCTCCAAAAAACGATCTGTGTCCGACTCATGCCGAGTCGGAAAAGTAGAAACGACTTCAACGCCTCAGCTGTATACTGTGAACCGGATTGAATTTATGCATACTAACCCTCAATGTTTGCCAAACATATCACAACTTGGAACTAAAACTAGTCTTTCACATTGTCCATCATTGTTAACCCATAAAACCACTAAGTGTCTTCATACAAACGCGCAGTGTCTGAGAAACAAAATACAGGAGCTTGATACCGTATGTACACAGCACTCATCGGACTTAGTTGCAATTACCGAAACATGGTTTGAACCTCATTTATCAGACAATGAATTGGCATTGAAAGGAATGTCTCTTCTCCGTCAAGACCGTACGGGACGCGGCGGTGGCGTAGCACTTTACTACAACCAACAGTTATCCTGCAGAGAAATTGACGATATTGACCTACGTGTACAGGATACTCTGTGGTGCTCAATTAAGCTGACAACTGGAGATGACTGCATTGTTGGCGTGATTTATCGGGCTCCAAGCGCAAGTGACGCGCACAATGTTGAACTACTCCAGAAAATTCGACTTCTGGCTGCCAGATTTCAAACGCCACTCCTGTTTATGGGAGACTTTAACCTTTCAAACTTGATGAAGAAAAATGTTCTTTTAACGAATTTGCTCGACGATGCGTTTCAAGAACTGATCTTCGATATTCCTTTTTATAACCACGCCTTTGATAACACTAGATATAGAGATGGTAACATGCCATTCGTCCTGGATCTAACACTAACGAGTGAGGAACATGCCGTCGAAAATCTGAGCTACGAAACTCCATTGGGTTCTAGCGACCACCTGGTCCTCTTATTCGATTATGTTTGTCAAGCTGAAAGAATGAATGACATCAACAAAACAAAACTACAACTGGATATTGGAAGTCTTCACAAGTTTTCACTCTACCTCTCTTTCATTACTGTAATATAATATAAAGCAGCACAAACAAAACCGATAGCATCGTTTTGGAAAGAGTACAAAGTACTTTTACCAAAGCAATCATTGAAAATAGCTCTAATGAATCATATAGAGAAAGTTGTAAGCAGCTCATGCTAGAACGATTATCGTTGCATAGGATTAGATACAACCTAATACTGTTTTTTATAATAATATCTTCTGATTATATAGATATAAATTCGACTATCTGCTTCCGACAACATTCCAGGATTAATTTAAGAAATCAAATAACATAGTGGAACTACCAAGATTCCGCACTAAAGTAAGAAGAAAGTTTTACTTGAATAAGTATGCTACAATGTTCCCAAACCCAAACCCTCCCTTTTAGGATTTATTCACGCGAAGGGCTACGAGAAATTAACGGACCCATGAATATGGGCTGGTGGTTACACCATTCCCGTCTGAACTGTAGAAGGTATTTTTATTTTATCCGTGTCTGTTTTACTTGGAAAAGTTTATCTTCTACCGTGGCTCACTCCACTATCTTGCACGACTTTAAAACGAAATTAGCAATTTTTTATTGAATTATTCGTTTCCCGAACACTTATATACTGATTAAACTAATTCTGTATCTTGTTTTATACATTTACATTTCTCTATTATCATCCTATGGTTATTGTTAAGCTTGTTGCATTTAAGACCATTGAAAACCTTGAATAAACTTGAAATACATTATACCCGTTTTTAACACACAACACTTACTTGCGTTCGTTTTTGTTGTAGCCCTTAAAATGGATAATGGACCGTCGTGATCAACTTTGTGAATAGTTCGATGGGCTTGGCACGGATGAGTGGTCACAAATATAATGGAACTTGTTTAGGTCCATCAAGATTCCATTCCGTTGATCATTGAATGTACTTTTAAGATTGTTGACAAAATGTCAACCGACCTTCATCATGTAAACTTGCAGTGTTAGGCAAATGAACCACTGATCCTGAGCATGCCTGCGTGAATTCAACAACTCCTACGTTTGATTTAGACATGACCTCAAATAAAAGTACAGACCGGCGAGGTCAAAGAACCCGTAGAATGGAGAGGCTATGCTTGTTGCAAACTGTTGAGGTCAACTTAGGGATGTTCCGAAGTGAACACGATGACAGATAAAAAGTTGAAATTTTCATACTGAATAAAACTTGATCTAAGCAGACCGCAAACGTGATATATTAGGTTGAATATTTGACAACATGGTTAGAGTCGCAACACTTTCCATAGACATAGTGCTTGTGTCTACTGGCAATTGGAAAAGTCGGTCATTCATTTTTCCAAGACGAGACGCAATCCGGGTTAAGAAAGAAAATGCTCGGTTGAAATTTAGATGCAAAAGATTTACCGTATTTTCATTACAAGTTTGTGTGTTGTCCCATTCGACGTCAATAAATGCGGTACCCGCATGTTGGGCTGGTTGAATTCCCTTGCGAAAATCACTTTTCTTGCACAACACACAAATGTTTACCATTAGGAGATCGACTTGCAACCGACAACACACAAAGCGAACACCCGATTTTTGATAACGATTCGAGTACAGTAATGATTAATCAACTGATAGAGGCATCGCTGGTTAGGCTCCCTTATTGTAGAAAAGTCAAGATCAGAGCGACACATGTGTATTCACTACACGTCAACAAACATAAGAATCATCATGGGAATTACAATACAAAGATAGACACACTGACAGCTACTACATTCTGATTGGACAATGAGTATTCATGCTGACAGCCACTCCACATCCTTCCGTGTTTCAAATGAACTTACGTTCTGTGCGTTTGCGCAAATTTATTTCGTTTGGTGGCTCTGGATCTCTTTCATGTTCGATCGACTCATCAGCATCTTGGACGCGACAATTGAATTTATATCGTTCAAATGTATCGTTCACTTGACCGAGGCAATATTCTTCGAGCTTCGCGAAGATTGTTTCCAAGACATCTGCATCTTCGTTCTCATCAAAGGTGAAACACTGTATGAACTTGGTCGCCTGTTCACCAAGCGCATTCCTCAGCGTCACAATTTGATACGCTTTATCGGTATTCGTCAGATTCCCCAACGTCCGAATGTCGCTAAACTGTTCCTTCCACAGTTTCCATCTCTCTGCCAATCCTTCATCACCTTCCATTGTGAGTGTTGCGGTGGTCGAACATTAAAGCCGCTAAAACGGGCGTTGTCAGCTCTATCCGACGGTTTCTCGTCGATCACCCTCGTCACCATGTAGAAAAGTCAAGATCAGAGCGACACATGTGTATTCACTACACGTCAACAAACATGAGAATCATCATGGGAATTACAATACATAGATACTGCATTCTGATTGGACAATGAGTATTCATGCTGACAGCCACTCCACACTTATGGCCCGCTGTAGGGCTATGCTCAACCCTAACGATGCTAAAGCGAAGAAATGAGTACGTTAGTGCTGGATGATGGTAACACGGCTTTGACTGCACAACAAAAAGCCGCTGCTTTGAATATTTTCTTCTGCTGTTTTCACCGGCATGATTCTGGTAACCGTTTAGAAACTCACGAGTGCAGCGTCCATCTCTTTACCTCTGTGAAGGTTAATCAGGAAATGATCACCACCGTTCTGTCGCAGCTGGATAAAACTAAGTCGGCTGGCCACGACGGTATACATCCGGCTATTCTTCAACCACTCGCGATTATATTTATCCTCGCAATCAGAAATCTTTTTGCATCTACCTTACCTTACTACCTTACTACCGGATGATTGGAAAGGAGCGGCGGTAGTAGCCATATACAAAATGGTCCCATTTAGGATTTTCGCAACAATAGGCCAGTAAACCTGACTAGCATTCTTTGCAAGTGCTTGAAAAAAATCATTTGGCACCAGATATGTAAACATTCGGTAGCCAATTCCTTACTATCCGATACCCAGCACGGATTCTGGAAAGGAAGGTCCTGCCTAACAAATCTTCTGATCATTCTTGATGAAGTGACATTACGGCTCAATTAAGGGATAGTAGTCAAAGTAAGCTACCTTGATTTTCAGAAGGACATTGACACAGTGAATCATAGGTAACTTCTGCACAAACTAAGGTGAACCACATCGATGGTTAGACAGTTTCTTAACCAATCGTACAAACAATGTTAGAATTGTAGGGGTGTGCTCGGAGAAATCAGTGATACTCAGTGGAGTACCTCAAGAATTAGTACTTGGTCCGCTACTTTTTCTTATTTTTGTAAACGACCTGGCAGCCTGCTTGAGTTCGCGTTACTGCGTGTTTGCTGATGATGTTAAGATCCTAGGAACTGACACTAGAAATACGCTCACCTATGATTTAGAAAATAGTAATCTAGTGGACAAAGACATTAGACTTGCCGCTAAACTTGGGAAAGAGCTGCGTTATGACGACTGATTTAGCGACAACACAACTAGAAGTCGGCGAAGGAAATATTGAAATAGCTGCTGCTCAGAAAGTGAAGGATCTTGGTATTACTATAACAGGAAATTTTAAGTGGTCTACTCAATGTGCCGAAGCAGCAAACAAGGCGGGCAGAGAATTGTTCAGACTGCGCTCAGCGTTGTCATACCGGAAGCCTATCTTCATCGCTTATACAAGGTAGTCGTGCGGCCTCACTTAGAATGGTTCCACGACAGTTGCTCCTTGACAATTGCTCCCCGACAATTACTCCGCGACAATAGCTCCTTGACAATAGCTCCTTGGTATATTTGCTCCTTGCCCAATTGCTCCTTGTCCAATTGCTCCTTGCCCTATTGCTCCTTGACCAATTGCTCCATGACTTTTAGATCACGATCAGATTGGTTAACATTGCGACGAAAATAATTCATACAAGTGAAGACAAGTATTTTTTTTCTTCTTTGAACATTTTAATAAAAATTGATTAAAATACTATAGATCACTGTAATAACAATAACAATAACTAAGCCATGTGTTTTTCAGTGTTTTTCACAAAATCCTGGTCTCATGTCTGATAACTGCACACAAAAAATATCACTGTTATAAAACATCTTCCAAACTACTGTCTTGATTGTCTTCTCCTTCTTCCTCTGCAACAGAAGCCTACAAATTGTAGCAAAAGGCAATGCTCTTCAGTACACTCACGGTGTCCCGACCCTGCTGACCTTCAACAACTCTTTTAATTCTTTCTGCCAGTTTGATGTGTTTCTTCCTTTTTGGTGGTGGGGGCTGACCACTCAACAGCTGGTTATTGTGTTTTTGTTTAGCATCTGTTCTTTTTTGATGCTGTCAATGAATCTGAACACATGAGGGAAGAACGCTCCCACAAGAGACTGCATTCTGTTGTGCCAGGCCTCGATACTGTTGTTGGTTCGTGGCATGTCTGACATGGTGCGTTCGTACTGGTTCCACAGTTCGATGGGAAACATGGGGGCACGGCGTTCAGCTCCTTGCCGTCTTGGTGGCCTCCCGATCCAGGTGTCTTCAAAATAGTCAACAAATGCCTCGCCTCCCTTCTCTGCCATGCATGTGACGAAACCTTGATTTTCTGTCAGAGTTTCAAATGCCCCAACAACTTGGTCACGGGGAAGAAATGCAAGCGCAGGAAGACACCGAATCCAACATGCAAAAAGACCATCCTCTTCAGCATAGGTGGTAGCTAATCCAAGTTGCTGACACTTCCTCCAGCAGCACTGACCCAGATGAAAGAAGCAGCCTGTCACTACAAGGCCAGGAAATTCCTGTTCAAAAGCACGGATGGCAGCATTTTCAAAGTCACACATCAAGGTCGTCGGTGCAAGGTTTGGCTGCAGCTCTCTGAGAGCCTGTTTAAAAAAAGAAAGAAAAAAGATAAAAGCATAAAACGCATATGTGTCAGTAAGGGGTGGAAAATGTCATGAAAATAATGAAAATGATGAAAATAACCCTAACGCTTATCATGCTGAATAAGATAATGGTATTGTGTACCTGTAGAACCCGACGATATACTGCCGTTGTTTTTCCAGGCAGCAGTGCAAACACCACCGGCATCATGAGTCCTTGGCAGCAACAGTGTATTGTGTACAATTGATGGAATAAGCTGGGCGCCACTTTAAATGTTC
Source organism: Atriophallophorus winterbourni (assembly GCA_013407085.1). NCBI lineage: Eukaryota > Metazoa > Platyhelminthes > Trematoda > Plagiorchiida > Microphallidae > Atriophallophorus > Atriophallophorus winterbourni. The sequence goes on from JACCGJ010004850.1 coordinate 7,781, forward strand.
CATCGGCAAACCAGTGTTGACTTTCAGACAATAACATCAGATTTTCGTGGGTTGAGAAAATCAGAATGCGCTGAGAGCCAGGTCCAGAGTCGTGCAGAAGAAAGAGCTCTCCATCATCAAAGGTCTTGTAGTCATCAGGAATATTCAGATCTTCCAGACTTGCAGGCAGTGGTGGGACCCGACCATTGCGGTTTCGCGTTCTTTGTATTTGTCTCTTAAGTGCCCGTTCTGTTGGCAAAGAAGCTGCTGTGACTTCAGAAACGCCTGTACACTGACTGGCAATGATCATCATTGTGGTTTCTTCTGTTGTAGACGCTTGTCTTTTGATGGAATCAACTACCTTCAGAACATTCTGGCGACACGCGTCGGGGGCATGGTTGTGCTCTGATGACTTCAAGACTGTATTTCCACGGAGATGGAGTCGCCCGGAACAGTGGTCTTTTCGCTTTCGTTCACACACATAAAAATCAACAGTGGGGTCACTCTTGCTGGTTTCCTTTTTGTTGTACACGAAACGTTCGTAGCAAGCCTTAGGTTTGCCTTTTTCAGACAAATACCAAGTAACGTGTCTGTCCATTTTGAAAGGTAGCCTTCAACTGAACTATTTAACTATTTATGACAATCAAACAAGTAAACAAGTGAACTGAGTTCAAGCTCAAACCAGCAAGAGTGACCCCACTGTTGATTTTTATGTGTGTGAACGAAAGCGAAAAGACCACTGTTCCGGGCGACTCCATCTCCGTGGAACTGAGTTCAAGTGAACTCAGTTCACTTGTACAAGGAGCAATTGGTCAAGGAGCAAATGTCCAAGGAGCAACTGTCCGAGGAGTAATTTGTCAAGGAGCAATTGTCAGAGGAGCAATTGTCAAGGAGCAACTGTCGGGGAGCAATTGTCAAGGAGCAACTGTCGGTACCCCTTAGAAAATACAGCTTAGAAAATAATCAAGAAACGCTTGAAAACCAAACGAAATGGGAACTACGGAACAGCGATTCATACGTTAAACAAAAGTTGGAAAAAAACAGCAGGTTCGGTCATCAACGTTTCGAACAATTTCCTGTTTCCATATATACTCGCATAATAATAATAATAAAACGGAGAGTAATGATGCTATATAAAATCAGTATATTGAAAAATAATGACAATAATGTACATTTACAACGGGATAATGTAGGTCAAATGTTTCAGGGCATTGATAATGTCTTCGTTCCTCGATACTGACGACAATGCACTCTCGTGTGAAGCCAGAGCGGTTAAAGGCACAAGGCATGACAGTAGCCCGTCCAGGAGTGTGGAACATACACCTTGAATATCAACAGGACCCTAAGGAAATATGAGAATAGTAGTAAGGTGGAAACAAAACAAAAGGTGAACAATAAAAAAGCCACATGAGGGTCAACGAAATTCCAGTAAATATTGGTTAAAATACGTTGTGTATGATAGATTGCGAAAATTTATTTGCGTGGTCAATGATGATAAAGTTATTTGCATCGGTGTAAGACTAAAATACAGGCCGACAAAATTGATCATTTTTTCTTGATATGATAGGAGAGATTAGTAATTAAGTTGGGCAGAGTGAAAACTTTAAATAATGAAGTCACTGCTGTGCAATAACAAAAACGATCACCAAGTTATTTGCAAAAAAAGAGGCAATGTGGGTTTGTGGATGAGGCGAAACGCACAGCTTGAAGGAAAAACTGACTTTTTCATCTGTCAATTACAAACTGGAGTCAGAAAATATGTGCATAATCCATCAGTAGAAGAAGAAAATGGATTGTCATGTCATTTGCTTTGTGTATGTGTATAATGAGCCTAAGAACGTAAAAAATCGAAAACCAACTGAAATTCAAAAGTGATGCTCGGATCCAAAACAGCTTGTTTTACGCCCGAGACTGAAACGCATACACTAACCCCGGACATTGGAAACTTGAACATTAGGAAATACAACGTCGACTCTCGCAGTATGATGATCCGAAGAGTTGCATAAAAACGTCAGTTGAACCAAACGACCAAACTCAGTATTAATACCCCTAGTACACAACATTCTAACTCAGTGAGTGCTTTGAGAATTTACTGAGCTCATCGTAAGAAAACATACCTACGAGTATGAATGCTACAGTTAGTCAAAACCTATGTGGCTACAACGAAAAGGTGAGAGACGGTTTTGGCCGATGTCATTCGTGGGACAACGTAAAACCTGCGATGATAAGAATGCAGTTCCTGGGTGTGCGCTCAAGAGTAAAGTAACAGAGAGTTGACTCGCGGTAAACGCAAAAGAATCATTAGAAGCGCACAAAAATCACAAAGTAAAAAGGTTTACAGTAGTCTATTCATTCGCGATTGATGTATAATATAACCTTGTTTAAGGCAAACAATGAACACTGACAGACAACGAACCTGAACAGATGGTTGGAGCAACTTATCAGCCTGCTTTCATAGGGGTTGTACATTCACGATACCTATACACTCAAAACTCGGTACTATGCCACCTCGTTACAATGCCACTCTCGCTACTATGCCACTTTTGCTCGGTCCCGACAAAATTCAATACAAAATAAATTTACTATGCCACTCCCTACTCTCGTTACTATGCCACTTTTCTGTGACTGTTTAAAAGTGCATTTTTGCGCATTTTAAGCATATAGTCAGCCTGTTCCATGGTCAAACACGCGATGTTTCTCCCTGACGCCAGCTACAACAAGCCAATCACCTCACGCACAACAACAAGCCTATTTCCTTCTCTTGCTTTAAGTATCAATAGATAGACCCACGAAAGCGCGTGCACAAACAGACACTCACAACTGTGACATCGTTATTTTTCAAACTATTCACCCCATAATATCAGCTAAGAAACGCAAGCGAACCGACTTCACGCTGAGGGAGAAGCTCGAGATCATCGATGCTGCGAAGAAGGAGCCGAATCAGTCCAAGTTGGCGAGGGAGATTGGCAAGAAATGGGGCGTCGAAGTTAAGAGAACAACCGTGAAGGGCATTCTCAGCAAGAAGGATGCAATTGAAGCTGCAATCAAAGCTGGAGTTCCATCGAAGCGCATGAAGCTGACGCAGCCTCACGACCCGAAGTTTGAGGAGGGAGTGATGATGTGGCTGAAGCAAGCAAGAGGACTGAATCTGCCTGTCAGCAGAGATATGATCAAGGAGAAGGTGATAAAACTGGCCGAGCTGATGCACATCCCAGACTTAATGGCGAGGGACGGTTGGTTAGACAGCTTCAAGAAGCGCAATGGCGTCACAATCAAGACAGTGCAGGGCGGAGCTGGAGTGGTGGATTCCCAATCCCTTATTGATTGGCAGCAGCAGGTTCTCCGGCCCTTACTCAGACAGTTCTCTACAGATGAAGTCTTCAATCTGGACGAGACTGATGCAGGAGTGTGATCGGCTAGACAACGAGATGAACGAGATCCGACGAAAGAAGATGCGTCAGCCGACGATTTCTGAGAGCTTTGGACTGATCGATTAAGCAAATAAATGATGGACTTGAGAAAATAAAGCCGTTTTTACAAAACCACGTTACTATGCCACTCTTGCTCGGTCCCAGCGGGTGACATAGTACTGAGATTTGAGTGTATATACATATGCAGAGGTGTGCCATTTTAGACTATCTCTGGTGCCAAGAGATTAAATTTTAATGCATTAAGGTGGGTAGACAATTACACTGGATAGCAAAGAGCGGAGGTTATGAAGCGTGGAAAAGAAAAGTCCAAAAAGATTGAACAGCAAAGCTAGTAGTAGCTTGATGTTTGTCAACCAATCCGCTGCGCGCATCAGGTAAGGCGACCGGATTTATCAAGTAAAGCAGTTGGGATTTTCATTTTGAGTTGATACGGATGTTATTAGGTCACATATCTCTGAACAAGAAAACGATTAGGCTCCGCGACGAAGGTCTCTGAATAAATGCTTTGATTTGTGACCGAGTTGACGTGACCTATATACAATGACCTGAAAGGTATTGGGGGCTATGTTGGAACAAGTTCCGCACATGAGTGTGGATCTTGGGAATGAAGTGGTGATTAAATAAAAGATAAAACTTTGCACTATCATCCCTAGGAAGTTAATCGGAAAAAGAAACTAAAGTATCATTGCGACTGTATCGGCGGAATCCTGTAGCTTTGATAAAAGCGTTATGCTCTATTAGCGGCGATCTGGAAACAAAGATTGTAAAACGCAGCACGTCAAATAAAATAACGATTCACGTGACCATTAGTTACGATTCAGATTCTCATGAATATCAGTCCAAATTGATCCAGGTTCGTTTATCCACCAACAGAAAAGGAATAACAACGGATAGCTTGAAACGCCCTGCATTCGTATGTATGAAATCACAAGCCTGATCCAGGCAAAGTGCCGCACAGTCAGAGAGTGTACATGGGCTAAGATACTGTCAGGTTGCCCAGGCCTAGACAGATAGGGGGAAGGAAAATAGCGATAGCAGTGAGACTGCAGCGTGTACTCGCATGCAGCGCACTGCCGGTGGCAACTCAATCTACGACAGCGTTAGCTGGGTAGCACGGAAGTGCTGCGTGATTGCACATCCATGCAGTGGATTACCCAAGGAGTGTCTCTAAGAGTTGCACGGCAAGGAAGCGCAGTAAATTATAGTGAAATCATAGGCTCCCGAAAACAAGACACCACCACCAACCTGATGCGCATTCAAGTCTCCAGCCATCGAGGCAAACGATTCACTCAGCAACTGGAAATAAGCCGCCAAATCGCGTAGTTCCGTGGAAACAGTCTCCGCTTTGGCTAATTGCGATTCTAAGCGACGGCGCTCATTCAATCGACGATCGGAAGTCATTGTTCGCCGACCAAGCTTCGACGGTTGTTGATGTTGCTGGTTTATCAGTCGCCTGGCTCTAGTCTTCCATTGTTTGCGCGTCTTTTCCGGAAGAGTTGACCAGATTGCCTAATTTGTTCAATGTTTAGATAAGTGAGAAGAATCAGAGACAAAAATAGGGCAAAAATTGCAGTGTGCAACCAAATGGTCGTTACTTCTGAGTAATATGGTATGAAAGCACAAGCCTGATCCAGGCAAAGTGCCGCACAGTCAGAGACTGCACGTGGGCTAAGATACTGTCAGGTTGCCTAGGCCTAGACAGATATTAGGGGGGACAGAAATGGTAGTCAGACTCCAGCGTGTTTCAGCATGCAGCTCACTACCGTTGGCCAATCAATTAAGCACAGAAATGCTGCACGATCGCACATCCATTCACCTTCTGAGTAAAATTCACTGAAAATTCGTGTACTCGAATAAAGCCATTTTTCTTCTTCTTCTTAATAGGTGAAGAACGGTACACCACTTGGGGTATTTCAAATCTCGTGTCGAAGTTCAACAATTGAAGACGAAGATCATAAAAATATTTTGGGCCAATCCAGAGGGCATAGACTCGCATGTTGTGCTGCAACCACAACTGTTATGTTGCTTGGGTCAAGGTGGAAAAGAATGGCTGTGACAGTGATAGTATGATTGCAGTTGAGTGTGACACTGAGCAAAAGTATTTCCTCGGCAAATCGGAGCTAATTTTCTTATTGATAGAATACTTTTCAAAAACATACAGAAAATTATTATAATTATTATTGCCATCGGCAGTGAGCTGTATGTGAATACACGCTGGACTCTCACTGTCATTGCTATTTTCCCTTCCCATATCTGTCCAAGCCTGGGCTATCTGAGAATATCTTAGTCCACGCGCAGTCCTTGACTATGCAGCCCATTGCGTGGATCAGGTTTGTCATTTCATACATACATACAGATGATAAGGGAATCTGATAGGTAAAACCGTTGGAGATAGCACTTTGATACACTGGAAAAAAACATTATAATGAACACATCCTTACATTAAATACAAGTAAACACTGGGAAATTAATGAAAAGCAAAGCCCATTGTGTCACAGGGTAAGAAGAATCCGTGACTGACCTGCCATTTCTTCGTTTCTTTCGCGTTGGCGGGACTTCCTTCGGCGGTGTCCGTGCCATCGTCCCCAGGCCCGGTTGAACCCGTTTCATACTTATGTCGATTCACCATGACGAAAAGAGTATAACCGTTGAGGCGACGACATTTCTTCAGTTTCTGAAACAATGAAGAATACAAAAAGTTGTGAAAAGATGCAACTATGATTTCTACGACAACGTAGACGGGATAACTCGAAATTTATATTCACATTCCGAGGAAACAATACGTAACCTTTTACAGATCAAAGTGGTAGTGTTGAGTCCTCGGGTTTATTTCCTCAATGCCGACTATTGATTGAAGGTGAGAAGCGAAGCATACTGAATTGTCTGCAGTCATTTTGTACAGTACCAATGCAACACCGCGCTAAAATCGATTATTATAAGCATCGAATCATAACTAGGAATTTAGCACGGTACCATTGCGCCTTCTCGGGTTTCTTATTTATATATGTATGAAAGCACAAGCCTGATCCAGGCAAAGTGCCGTACAGTCAGAGACTGCACGTGGGCTAAGATACTGTCAGGTCGCCCAGGCTTAGACAGATATGAGGAAGAAAAAAGAATGGTAGTGAGACTCCAGCCTGTTTCAGCATGCAGCTCACTAACTCTGGTCAATCAATTTAGCACGATGTTAGCCGCACAGTACAAAGTACTGCACTATTGGACATCCGTGCGGGAAGTTTCTGATTTGGTCTCAGTAAACTGAAGGTATCGCGATCCATATCCAGTTTTACTCGTGTATTCCGAAGCTCTGGAACTAACTTGAAAAATAATGCTGAATGAAACGTTCGACACCGCCAAGACGGTTGTTCTCCCATTTGCAAGTGCAAGTCCCATAGTCGTACAATTTGATAGACTTTATACTTGACGTACGAACGTGCAGCACTTCTGTGATGGGCAACTAACACTGAGCTAAATTGATTTGCCGTTGGTAGTGAGCCGTATGCAAAAACGCACTGGAGACTCACTGCCATTTCTGTTTTCATATATGTCTAGGCATGAGCAAATTGACAGTATCTTAGAACACGTACACCGTGTGGCTGTTTGGCACTTTGCCTCGATCAGGCTTGTGATTTAATGAATAAATGCATATTCTTGACAAGCGTCTGCGGCCGCACAAATGGCAAAAGAAAGAAACGATAACATTTTACAACACTAATGACACTGTTCAATGTATTGGCTTTCCGAACGTGAGCATGTACGTATCCATGAGATCACAATCCTGATCCAGGCAGTGCCGCAGTCATTGACTGCACGTGGGTAAGGATATTGTCAGTTTGACGAGGGCTAAACAGATGACGATGAAAATAGAAATAACAGCGAGACCTCTAAGCGTTTGCTGCATACAGTTGACTACCGGTGGTAAATAAATACAGCACGGTGTTAGCTGCACATTACAGAAGTATTGTCCGATTGCACATCCGTGAGCAGAAACGAAGCACACTGTCACTTAGAAGGCAGTACATTAATACTGCATACATCAAGTGCAGCATGCAGCCAGATATATTTGATGAATAGTGTACAGTATACATGCGAACGCCTCCAGAACCAAAAGCATACAGAGCTAGAAGTGTGCTCATCTATTACGCGGGAGGCCTTTGCACTTTCCACCGAATCAAAAGAGGCCACGAATCTGGCATAATTATTCACATTTTGGAGCTAGAAGTTATCCGGTGATCAACTGAGCAAGCAACCTTCGTTGTTGCGATTGTATCGCTTACTCCAAAGGATTTAAAACTTGTGCACCGAAATAAAAAATACGGCTTGCAGATGTTGCATGCAGTACAGATTATGTCATTTTTTCTGTAATTTCACCCACCATGCAAAGCCGATGATCCCCGAAATGTGGGGTCTTGCCAACCTTCCTTCTAGCAGTTAAACTTCTAATCCTTGTAGGACATTATATTCTGATGTACAGTTTTGTACCGCACAGCGAAGGAGTGCTCATCAATCCAGGTTAACAGCCTTGTTAAAATTAAACCTTGGCCAGGATTTTGACAATTACGGCCTTTAGATTTTACGACGAAAGGGGCTAGTTCGGCTGTAAGGATTGATTTAGCAAGCACAACAACAATCCGCTGAGGCGCAGCTTCGCAGAAAGGTGCTCAAGCCTAATTGTTAATGCGTACGATAGCAAGCAAGGCAAACGTGATCGGATTGTATAGATGGGTACGTGAACGAATGAAATTAGAAAACATTCACAAGTTATTGTCATGAAGACATGTTGTGTCATCCGGGCAATAAATCGCCATCAGGAAAGTGAGTGACCGGGCAATCGGATGAGATGAGGAGCACAAACATACTTCGATGTCGAATTCTTTCCCCAAAACACTGGTTTTCATCCGCCCGATAGAAGTAGAAGCGGTTGGGGTGGTGACAGTTGATGGCGAAACGGAACTTCGGATGCTAGATGTAGCACCAGCTTCAACGGAATCACCGTCACCGTCCAAACTGTGAAACGGATCTGCAAAGCGTAGGCATTGTAACAACGTGTGATTCACATAAATAGATATTATATATCGGTGAAAAATAACAACAACAACATCATGAGAAGAGGATGGACGAAGATAGCATACTGGAAAACTCTGATCCAAGGCTAAGTGCAGTAGTACGCGTAACTTGGTCCACGGATTGTAAGGGCGGACAGAGTATCAGTGCCGAGGCTGTGTTAGAATTGGTTGCCAACTTCGAACCAGGTTCGTTGCTATTGTGATATTTGCCGCTGGACGATTTGTTTGTGTTTACGTCGGCATAATCATTCTTGCTTAATGCATGCGTTTCGATGAATTTATTATGCCTGAGTTAAATTCGAGTGCTTAATTAAGCTTGAGCCTTTATGATGGATGGATGGATGGATGGATGAAAGCACGGATGTCCAATTGTGCAGTACTTTTGTACTGCACAACTAACACCGTGCTAAATTAATTTGCCGCCGGTAATGAGCTGCATGCTGAAACACGCTGGAGTCTCACTACCATTTCTATTTTTCATTCTTATTTCGATTCTCATATCTGTCTAGTCCTGGGCAACCTGACAGTATCTTAGTCCACGTGCAGTCTCTGACTGTGCGGCACTTTGCCTGGATCAGGCTAGGGCTTTCATACAAACATACATACATACACACACACACATACATACATACATACACACATACACACATACATACATACATACATACATACATACATACATACATACATACATACATACATACATACATACATACATACATACATACATACATACACACATATATACATACATGCATACATACATACATGCATACATACATACATACATACATACATACATACATACATACAATTTGATCCAGCGAATATTTCGTTATTATTATTATTATTATTATTATTATTATTATTATTATCAAATTGAATGTTTTCAGAGATTTCATCAGGTGTATTCCCAACTGAAAACAATGAAAAGTGACGCAGTTTACTTCACATACGCGAACAAAAAGAGTACGCACATAGCAAATTAAATTGTTGCTCCTATACACTAATCTCGATGGAACATACGGCCAAGACTCACCATGTTTTAGCCCTAACTTCAGTACCGGTTGTGTGAAATCAATCGGAGGATAATCTTTTTGGGTAGAGATCAGTATGGACTCTGGCTGCAAAGAACAAATGAAAGCTGAATAAATGAAAGCATAAGTTTTTTTACTGGTTGGAGATTTGGTTCATTATGTTTTTGGCGACTGCTCATCAGTATCAAGCCCTTCGAAATATTCACAAAGTTTATCACGATGGTCCACATTGGAAGCACTGGACTCGAGTTTCGCTCTTATTTGAGCTCATCAGCAGTGCATATCCTGTCTCGGGTCGTATTCGAACCCAGGACCTTCACCATTGTAGTCTCATGCCTTACGGCCTGAGCTACCATCCAGCGTTTGACCGATCGCGATTAAGCCTTCATGAATGTTTCTCCAGACTGGCACATTTGAGTAGCGTCATATGCCCGACCAGTCGAGAAGGAGCCAGCAACATCTGTTGTGGTCGTCCAACCGATGTGATCTCCTTGTCAGGACTTCCTATCAGATACAGTGTAAGCTAACACCGATTAAATCTGACGGGCATTGTTTTTTAGAGCGGTTGGAGATATGGTTCATTATGTTTTTGGCGACTACTCATCAGTACCAAGTCCTTCGAAATATTCACAAAGCACAAGTTCCTCAATGCGTAAAGTTATAAGTGTTGTTCAATTTCATGTCGCAAAAACGTTGTAGGTAATACGATAACGTATTCTTTAAGTTCTATTTAGTCTTCAACAAGCGAAAAGTAACAAAATCCATGCAGGCTATAATAAAATATGTAGTCTGTACTGCACTACAGGCTGGTTGCCTTATTCAATAACACTAGATTTTTTATCGAGTTTTGAGGAAAATAGGCATATAAACTTTGCTAGGTGAAAGATATACGCAAGCGAATTGAAAAAGATAAAAATGGTTGTACTTCGACAACTTTTTCATCATACATTGTGTTAATCTGCAAATTTGTTTGTTACAACAATATAATTGGGGAAGGTTTAAACTAAGTACAAATGAAGCACAAAACATCCTAATGAGAATTACCACACACTGTTGCAGTCACACAGGACCGAAATTTTCCCCGATACATCCCATGCATGAAGTACAGTTTGCCGTTCATATTTTTTCGGGTAAAAGTCAGAGCTAAATTCATGCCTAGTTACGGCACTAAACCACAGTCAATGAAAATTGGCAAACAATTGACTAGCCACAGTTTAATTCTGAATACCAAACTGCTCAATACCCACGAATGACATCAGATGAAGGTTTATGTAGAGTCAAATAAACAATAAGATAAACAAGAGGAATGTTAATTGAAACTCACTTCAGAAGATACCGCTGGAAGATGAAAATTATAAATCTGAGTTATACTCGTATCGTAAACAGCATTATAAAAAACAACCGGGTAGGTGAAGCCTACACAAACAACAAAGTTTGATCCAAGCAAAGTATCGCAAAGTCATAGACCCCACGTGGGCGAAGAAACTTTCAGGATGCCCTGGCATAAACATATATAATAAATAAAAATGATAACGAGACTCCAGTGATTCGCATGCAGCTCAGTCACGGCTGCAAATCAATATACCGCGGTGATACCAGCAGATCTATTTGAAAATATGATGGGAGCCAAAGTGGTAAACGCTTGTGTAAAAGTGGTAGTATTTTGAGGGGTAACGATGCGGAGAACAGTAATCCGTTCATCATAGTGTGTGCGTGTGTGTGTGAATAAGTGAACCATCACTGGGTGGTTCTGAAAAAGGATGAGCAATTGAGAGCGGCAATGAAGCAACTGAAACTCGTCAAGGTCACAGAACTGTCGGTTTTTTAAGGGGAAGCGGGAAACCCACAATGAAAGCATTTTGAAACAGCCCTGAACTCAGTGTGGAGCGAATCCTGTAATACGCATGATTTGGGGTATGTAAGTACGAAACTACAAGCGCAGAGTGCCGCACAGTCATAGCCTGCATGTGGGCTAAGATACTGCCAGGTTGCCCAGGCCTAGGCAAATACGAGAAATGAAAATAGAACCGGTGGTGATTCCAGCGTGTTTTCCCATGCAGCTGAGTACCACTTCCAAATCGACTTAGCACAACGCTAGCAGAACAGCACCAGCGAGCTGTATGATCCGGGGATACTGAAATGCTGCTCCGGTTTACCCATCGTGCAATGACACGAGTTTACCGATTTCAATCTCCCTTTGTAGTTTACGGTCGTGAGTTCGGCGAACGCAAACCAGTCAAGCCAATAAGCTATCTTTGAAGGAATCGCGAGATAAGTTAGATACATGTCTCCATGATTAAAGTTCATCATTAAATCCCTGCGTATGGCGGCCAAAATTCTCTGGCCAAACAGTCTCATACAATCATAAACACCAAGTAAACTGAAATAATGTCAGGTCGTCAGAGCCCAGACAGATACATGTGAAAATTAAATTACCAGCAATATGGGAAAACCAGTGAAATTGCACTGATACAAAACCGACAATTTTTGACAAATTTTGAACAAAAAAGTCCAAAATTTTAGTTGTCCTTGCAATTCAATTGTCACTTAGCACCTATCTACCGGAAATTGGCTGCGCTTGGTTGACAAATGATAATTTCAACATTTCTGATCTGTTGTCAGAAGTAGTGGCGCATGTCGATACAAAAGCTTTAACAATAAGAGTTCAAAATTGGTATGGTATGAAAGCACAAGCCTGATCCAGGCAAAGTGCCACACAGTCACAGACTGCACGTGGGCTAAGATACTGTCAGGTTACCCAGGCCTAGACAGATATGAGGAGAAAAAAAGAACAGATTTAAAAATTACTTACCTCTGACGTGTGTCTGCCGTAAGTTTGGTTCAGTTGTGGAAGGAAGAGGATACTTCCGCGGGCGTCCTCGAGGGCGTTTCACGTGTGAGGGAGTGGTTGAAAAAGAAGTGGTCGGTAGAGTGTGCCGTGAAATTGAGGAGTTTGAAACATATTGATCAGTCGGGGTTCTGATAACATGCTTATTGAGAATAGCGTTGAGCTGACTGCCGTTATAAGTGGAAAAAACTGGGGGGCGATTTTCGACATTTTTCGTGGTATACGACGATGATGAAATTGAAATGCTGGGTCCGGATATCAATGACCGAATAACGGAAATCGGTCTTGAGGGTAAACTAGAACCCGCGCTGGGAGTAGTATTCTGTGAATAAAAATAAATACATGTGGGTGAAATGAAACAAGTTGTTACGACGATCACAATCATTTGGGTTCATAAATTTTCTACTACAGGATGCGCGATTCGTGCATGGATGTGCCATTTTGTAATGCTTCTGCGCTGTGCAGCTAAAATCGTGCTAAGTGGATTTACGAAAGGTAGTGAGCTGCATGTCTAGGCCTGAACAACTTGGCAGTAACTTAGCCCACACGACTGTGTGGCATTTCGCCTGGACCCAGGTTTGTAATTTCATATATACATACTGCAAAATAAGAAATTCCTCTACGTTGCACCATAAACGTGGCAACATTAATCGTGAAAATAAGAATATGTGAAAGTTGTGAGCTTAATCAATGCGTATTGTGGCAATACGAAAGGTTTTCGATCAATATAATCAATATATATATATATAACTGAAGGATTTTAAACGTGGATGAGCATTTGTACAAAAAATCGAAATAGCAGAATAGAAAATAGAATTATAAGCAGAAAATATGTAACAAAAAAGAGCTTTGTCGTGACCTACTTGCTCAACGGTCGAAACAGTTAACGGTAGCTTCAGAGCGTCTAAAGAATTCGCTGCTTCAGCGTCAACAGGCTCATCCGCGTCGAACTCATTATCATATAAATCATCCTGTAATTCTTGTGCGGGTCCAGTAGGAAAAGCGGTGGGTTGAACAATAGGACGGTTCTATAATTATAATTATTCGCATAATTTGATCACGAATAGTGTAAAGAAACGTAAAAATGACTCAATTAGAATGGCTTACTTCGCGAATGCGCATCGAGGTTCTTCCAGTCATGAGGTTATAGAGAATTTAAATCTGAAATTCAATAGCACAGATTTAGAACGAGCTCGATAAAAGAGCACTAAGATGTGAATTGAAATGCAAAAAACTTGGGTAAAATCATACCAATACATAATAAAAAACGTCGCGATGGTACATGGCATATACCGATCGACTACCGATCGGACAGCACGGGATGGAATCCGGCTGTGGTTGCACATTTCGGGAAATATGATGAACCCAAATCCCCGCCAGATTATGGTATGAAATGGGTCCCGACGATGTTCGGCAAAATATCTATGATAACCTAGCATCCGGTGCAATGAGCGATATCACATCACCTATAGAGCTTTATGCTAGAAACAGATACAGTGGAACCCGGGTACAACGAATCTCTGGGGGAGAGTAAAATGTTCGTTAAAAGCGGAATTCGTTGCAAGTAAAACGCATTGTCAGACATGTGATTTTGCCGCCGTTTTTCTGTACACGTGTGAACAAGTGAAGAATGTCTTACCTTTGTGTGTTTCTGCATGCGTGTAATCCATTTGATGATTAGATGATGCCACAGCACACAGATCACAACATTAAATCCAAGTTCATGTTAATAATACTAAATTTATTCTAAAACGAAGTAGTAAAAACATCTTCCATACACACTGACAGTCCAATCTCACGCGTTCATGAAGTAGCTGGCGATGCTCTTTGTTTAAGTTTTGATTTCGCCACCGCCTCGATCTCTCTCTCAACAAATTCAATTTCTCTTTCGCGAACTAAAGCGAAACCGCCATCTTTGAACAATGACGGAAGCAAAGCATCAGCACCTGATGCCCGATGGCGCTTAAGGCTCCGGACTACACTGTAAATCTCTGATTGAGTCGGAGCCTCAAGAGAAATCGACCATGGGGTACAGTGTTCCGTATTCTCGATATCAGTGGGTGCAGAAGGCCAGTTAAACTGTGCTTCAAAATGTTCTGCCCATCGCTCCATGCGTCTGTGCATGTTAAAAACTGGCAAACCATCTGCTTCACGTATCAACTCACTGATTCCTGGTCGCCCGCTTCCAGTAGTTCTGATGAGTTGAAACAATTTTCTGAAATTGCCTACAGCTGCCGCAGATTCCATTTCCGTAGCCTTAGAACTCCACCAACTTTCCCTGTCGGTTCTCAAACTGGCAACCAGTTTACGTTTAATAAACCTTCGTGACGCATCATGTATGCTATCAGCAGAAAGCAACCGACGTTGGTCCATTAATTGGAGAGAATTCGCAGAAACCCAGTGCTGAGCTACACGGGAAGTCAACCCACAACTATCCAACGCGGCTGTTTCCAAGGAGGTTTGAATCCCACTCCATTGGTCATCGATACTATTTTGGGGAACTGTAGAAAGATGCAGACTCAAATTGGCCTGAAACCTCGGAGAACCGGGAGATCGTTAAGCCTGGCAACACTCAACTGCCTTGCAACATTTCTACGTTTCCCACCAAAACGCATCGAGAGCTTAGCACAGACTAACGCATGATCGGACTCTAGACAGGTGCCCCAGTAGGAACGGCAATCTTGCACACTCCCTCGCCAGGAGTAGCTGATAGCAATATGGTCAATTTGCGTGAACAAGGCCGCCGATGGAGATCTCCAGGTGGAGCAGTGACGCTTCGAATGGCGGAAGTTAGTGCTGGCAAGGTACAGTCTGTGCTCTGAGCACAAGCTAAGCAATCTTTCGCCGTTGTCATTACGATGACAATCGAGACCAAACCGTCCATCCACGAAATGCTCGTTTAAAGATAGACGGCCTAGACGTGCATTCATGTCTCCAGCTAGGACAACGATGTCACTCCTCGATGCAAATCTAATGAGTTCTTGTAATCTTCCATAAAACTCATCCTTGTCACGTTCAGAGCTACAATTAGTCGGTGCATAGGCAGCAACCACAAACAGGTCGCGGGATTGGTTGCTAAATCGGCCTTTTTGCACGAACCCTTTGCGATATCCTCAAGAAGATCCTCTTCATTCAGTGATCCGATACACTTGATATCACTCGGAAAAATATTACAGGGACACTTAAGCGACGCTGCCAAATCATCGATGAAAATAAGGAAAAGTAGCGGTCCGAGTACTGAACCATGTGGGACTCCACTAACAACTTTTACTTTCGAGGAATACATACTGCTTATCCTGACGCAAAAGTATCTATTGCTTAAGAAGCCTATTATTATTAAGTTCCTCAGAAGACCACCAATATCCATATAACCAAATTTGGTTGCAAGCAATCTGTGATTTACCGAATCAAAGGCCTTACAAAAGTCCAAGTAAAAAACTTCAACTTGTTGGCCTTTATCTAGCTTCACGGTGACCTCATTTAGAAAAAAACAAGAGGTCTGTTAGGCACGACTTCCCTTTAAGGAAGCCATTCTGAGCAGAGTTCAGCAACGAGCAATCAACTAGATGGCGACAGATCCTATCCCTAATTAGTTTCTAAAGGATTTTACAAAGGATGCTAGTAAGACTTACAGGTCTGTAATTACAAACTGCCAACTCGATGTATTGGAATCACATCAGCCAGCTTCCAAATACTCGGAATTAATCCATGCTGCAAGGAAGCGTTAAAAAGGCGACCCACAGGTTCAGCTAGTATTAGCGCCAGGTTCTTTATAATTTGAGGGTGAACGTCGTCTGGGCCAGCATATTTATGGGGGTTAGTTGCTGCAATAGCAAGTTTAACCTCATTATCAGTGAAGGATAACTCCTCAACTGGAGTAATGACATCTGGTCTTTTAATGATTGGCATGTTGAGCGGATCTATTTGGCGATCGAGCCTCTGAACAGACTTGAAATGTTTGAGAAAGGCCGAAGCCTTTTCTGAATCTGAGACCATTTGGGGCCCATTTTCATGCTGAATGTAGCCAATCCAATCGCGCGTTTGCCTTTGTGTTATGTTTCACAGTCACGGGAAAACTCTAGATTCGCAAACAGACTGGTTCAGACGGAAGCACGAGTGATTCGACTGAAAGTTTATTGCTGAAGTACAAAAGCACCAATAGCAAGCAGAAAGAGGGAAAAGAGATTGGGCATAACTATAGTAATGCTTCGGGGACTGCTTTATATTGCGTGCCAGCCGTGATTCAAAGTCACGTTTTTCCTTGCGTTGGATTGCCACAGCCTTATTCCTGACCATTTTATACCTTGTCCCGGAGCGTTGTGTCTGAAAGTGTTTGTATGTTTTCCAGGCAGTGTCCCGCATTCTAATTACCCGTCGCATCGCAGGTCCAACATTGTGGCTTGTTGCGTCTCTTGGCGAGCACAAACGGAGAAAACCTATCTTGCAAGGTAGATAGGCAGTGGTGTATAGGCTGCCAGTTTGTTGCTATATCATCACCTGCATATTGAGACAAGATCTTTTGGCTTTTTCTGAGACAACATCCCAGTTAACACGATTGAAATGGCGCCTCAGTGTCATAATTGCTTGTTGTATACTTTCTATATGCCGTTGACTAACACATCTTGTTTGCATTTCAGCTATTGTACGCTCATTCTTAAAATAGTAAAGCGTTGCTTACTCCACTCAAACCCGTCTTGCTACTATTTTCCATACGTTTTTTCTTTATTAAAACACACACGTATATTAAACATATTGTACTGCTTTACTCCGTTAACAGTTCTCTTTTCTCGTTACAGTCTATATGCCCAAATCTATAGTTGATTAAAGCCTTTCTATCAGGCGTTATCTTCTCATTCGTTTGGAAGTATCATTCACTCTATCTCGTTACAATTTAATCAACTATAAATGGATCGTTTACTCAGACCTGATCGCTTGGACGCCGATCCGAACGCTTCAAACGCTGCCGACTCCTGGGAGCATTGGTTTTACACATTCAGCAATTTTCTTGAAATCATAGAATCGCACAAACCAGACAAACTCAAAACTTTGATTCATTTTCTGTCGCCTTCTGTGTACAAACTTATATCTCAATGCACAACATATGAATCGGCCGTAGCCACTCTTCAGTCCCTATACGTGCAACCAAAAAACGAAGTGTTCGCACGACATGTTTTGGCGACCTGCAAACAAGCACAAACCGAAAACCTCGACCAGTTTGTTCAGAGATTGCACACATTCGCTAAAGACTGTAATTTCAAATCCGTGAGCGCAACTGAAAACCAAAATGATGCAACGCGTGATGCGTTTATTTCTGGATTGCTATCAAATCCTATCAGGCAACGTTTGCTGGAACATAAATGTCTCGATCTACAGACAGCTTTCGATCAAGCAAAGTCGTTGGACTTGGCTCAGCGACAGTCTAATTCATATGCATCGTCAGCTCCTGCCATTACTTGCAAAGCATCTCCCAAGGAAACCATAGACCTCGATACCTCTAAGTCGGATACAACCTTGGCAACTGCTCACTCAAGGCTTCCAGATAATTGCTTCTTCTGTGGATATGATCGACATCCACGTCACAAATGCCCTGCTAGAGAAGCCGTTTGTAAATCATGTGGCAAGAAGGGACATTTCATCAAAGTTTGTCGTTCTACAAACTTTGTCAAACATAATGCTCCTGCTTGCGCATTTCTTGCATCAGCCATTGCCACAGCTGCCGTGCCAACCAGTTTAAAGAAAGCAATTACTAAAATCCGTGTCAATGGTATAACGCTCCATGCCCTGGTTGACACCGGAAGTTCTGAAAGTTATGTCTCTGAAGAAATCATACGTGAACACAAATGGCCGGTACTAGAGTCTAAAAATCAAATCGTTCTGGCTTCTACATCAATGACAAGTAGTACCAAAGGTCACTGTTTCGTTTCCATTATCCATAAAAACAATTCTTATGATAATGTTAAACTATCTATTCTTCCTGACCTTTGTGCTGACGTATTATTAGGTCATGACTTCCTTCAACGGCATCAGATGGTAGAAATTCCTTTCGAGGGGATTCAACCCCCTTTTTCCTTGTGTGGCCTCTCTGTTGCCACTCTACCACCGATTCCACTTTTTGTTCATCTCGACCCATCATGTCGGCCAATATCCACTAAATCGAGGCGACATAGTCACAGTGATGAACTATTCATCCAGACTGAAGTTAACAAGTTGCTGAAGGATGGCATAATTGAACCATCTCAGTCACCCTGGCGAGCACAGGTTTTGGTCACAACTAACGAACGCCATAAAAAAAAACGCATGGTTGTTGACTACAGCCAAACCATAAATCGCTTCACATACTTGGATGCCTATCCTTTGCCTCGCATTGATGATTTAATTGATAAAATCTCTCATTACCGTGTCTTCAGCACAGTGGATCTTCAAAGTGCTTATCATCAGATCCCTATAAAAGACAATGAACGTGAATACACCGCGTTTGAAGCATGTGGCAACCTGTATCATTACAAACGCATACCATTCGGTGTTACGAATGGGGTCGCCTGTTTTCAACGGGTTATGGATAAACTTATTCGTACTGAATCACTTCAAGGCACATACGTTTACATTGATGACATCACAATTTGCGGAGCGGATAAGAAAGAACATGATATTAATTTGAGCAAGTTTATGCAGGTGGTGGAAAAGTATGGTTTGACTTTGAATCGTGACAAGTGCGTTTATGGTGTCGAACAAATCAAATTACTTGGATACGAAGTGTCAGCAGGAACAGTAAAACCGGATCCAGAACGCTTCGAAGCGCTGCTGAAGCTTCCACCTCCAACCGATTCGAAAGCCCAACAAAGGGTTGTCGGCATGTTTTCATATTATTCCCAGTGGTTTTCAAAGTTTTCCGACAAAATCCATCATCTGACTCACAATCAAACATTCCCCCTGTCAGGCAAGGCTATGGAGGCATACAACACATTAAAATCTGAATTGGTTCAAGCATCTCTGTTTTCTATCGATCGTAATGTCCCTCTCGTCGTTGAAACCGACGCCTCAGACATAGCCATTTCCGCAACCCTTAACCAAAGCGGCCGCCCGGTAGCCTTTTTCTCTCGAACTCTATCTCATTGTGAACGCAATCACTCAGCGGTAGAGAAAGAAGCATGTGCAATCGTCGAAGCCATCCGGAAGTGGCGGCATTATCTCATCGGATGTCATTTCAAGTTGATCACAGACCAGCGTTCTGTCGCCTACATGTATGATTCCAAAGCTGCAAGCAAAATTAAGAACGATAAAATCCAACGTTGGCGCATAGAGCTTTCCCAGTTCTCATATGACGTGGTCTATCGTCCTGGTCCAAGCAACACGGTAGCGGATGCGTTATCTCGAGGTTTTTGTTCAAGCATTCAATCTCTCACACATTTGAAAAGCATTCATGACTCACTCTGCCATCCTGGCATCACTCGCTTGTTCCATTTTGTGAAATCAAAAAATCTACCTTTCTCCGTGGATAATGTAAAAACTATCATTCAACAATGTACCGTTTGCTCACAGTTGAAACCAAAGTTCTACTATCCCTCTAATGACCCTCTGATTAAAGCAACCAAACCATTCGAGCGCCTTAGCGTCGATTTTAAAGGACCTATTCCATCTTCCACACGCAATCACTATTTACTGACCGTAATCGATGAATTTTCACGTTTCCCTTTTGCGTTCCCCTGTGCAGATATGACCAGTTCCACAATTATTTCCCGTTTTATCGAACTATTTTCAATTTTTGGTATGCCATCCTATATCCACTCTGACCGAGGACCTTCTTTCATGTCTGCTGATGTTAAAGCTTTCCTCCACTCTCGAGGAATTGCCACCAGTAGAACTACTTCATATAATCCTCAAGGAAATGGACAGGTAGAGCGTTTGAACGGTACACTGTGGAAAACAATCTCTCTCAGTTTGCGAAACCGAGGGCTGAGTACAGAGCAGTGGGAACAGGTGCTCCCGGATGCGCTTCACGCGGTACGGTCACTTCTATGCACCGCTACTAATGCCACTCCACACGAACGTATGTTTCTGCACAATCGCAGATCGCCTGCCGGTACTAGTCTTCCGAATTGGTTATTGGTACCCGGACCGATACTCATTCAGAAGAATGTTCGTAATTCCAAGTATGATCCGCTCGTAGAGGAAGGCGAACTGTTGGAGTGCAATCCCCAGTACGCGCACGTACGTTATCATGATGGTCGTGAGGAAACCGTCTCATTGCGAAGATTAGCCCCAGTAGATCAATCACTGCAAGCAACTGGCTCCGAACCAGTGGACTCACCCCCCGAAACTCTTGATTGTGACACACCTTCAAATACTCCTATCGAAAAGAATAATACCGAACAACTCATCACGCAGCAACAAAGAGTCAGACCTTACTGTCTCCGAAATCGGGAGGCGTGACTTATTATAACATACATTTCTTTCCCGCCGGGAAGAATGTCGTATTATTTTCCATACCTTTCCTTCTTTATAAACACACACGTATATTAAACATATTGTACTGCTTTACTCCGTTAACAGTTCTCTTTTCTCGTTACAGTCTATATGCCCAAATCTATAGTTGATTAGAGCCTTTCTATCAGGCGTTATCTTCTCATTCGTTTGGAAGTATCATTCACTCTATCTCGTTACAAACCCGTCTTCCTTTTCTACTTAATTCGGATCGTATAAAGAACGTTACAATTTACTATTCTAAGAATACAATGGAATCAACTCTGCGTCCAAGATTTTTCGATGCTGATCCAAACTCTCCAGACGCCACTAAACGCTGGAATCACTGGTTCCGGACTTTTAACACGTACCTCAATTCAGTGGATTCTGACAAGCTCGATAAATTGGAAACTCATACATTTTTAGATCCATTGGTTTATGACTATGTCGCGGACTGCAAGGATTATCACTCTGCAGTCAATACTCTACGCCAAATATATGTTCGTCCTAGTAATATTATCTATGTACGATACCTCTTGCAAACATGTAAACAAGAAAATGGACAAGATGTTGACCAGTTTGTTCAAAAGCTAAAGTCTTTAGCTAAAGACTGCGAATTCAAAGCAGTTACTGCAGCTGAATATCACAATGAATGTGTTCGTGTCGCCATAATAAACGGGATTTTGTCCCATTCTATCCGCGAAAAACTCTTGGCTCATAACGATCTTTCCTTGGACGAAACACATCAACTCGCAAGATCGCTTGAACTGGCACACAAGCAGTCACAATCATATGGAAACAATCAGTCGTTTTCATGCTCAACTGCTCCGAATCATTCTGAAAGTGTATCTAAGTTATCACCACGATCTGATGCTTGCGATAAGGAGGTTAATTTTTCAGCACTGTCTACTCAAAGTTGCTATTTCTGGTCGGACAAAACATCCTCGTTCTAAATGTCCGGCGCGCGAAGCTATTTGTAATCTTTGCGGTAAACGGGGTCATTTTCAACGTGTATGTCGCTCAAGTAACACAGGCAAACATCATACTAATTATATTTCGAAGTCAGTTATATCATCTTTATCGGTTGCGGCCGTACCTGATTGTTTATCACGTACAATTACAACCGTCTCTGTAAACGAAACACCCCTTCGAGCTCTGATCGACACAGGAAGCTCTTGCAGCTTTATCAGCTCCGAGGTATTGAAACTGCACACTTGGAAGGTTTATCCAGCCAAATCAGTCGTCACAATGGCATCAACTTCAATGTCTTGCCAAACAACTGGTTACTGCTCTGTTTCTATCAAATACCGAGGTGACTCCTATGGGAATTTTAAACTGTTTGTACTTCCAATCTTTGTACAGATATCCTACTTGGACATGATTTCCTGGGTCTTCACGATAAAGTTGAAATTCCATTCGGTGGAAGCCGTGATACTTTCGCTCTTTGTGGCCTGGCTGCCGCAGTTGTGGAATCGCCGCCACTTTTTGCCAACTTATCTCCTGAGTGCAAACCGATTGCAACAAAATCTAGGCGGCATCACCCGGATGATGAAAAATTCATATGTGCAGAAGTCAACCGTTTGTTAGAAGAAGGTATAATAGAACCTTCGACATCTCCGTGGAGGGCTCAAGTACTTGTTACGAAGAACTCTAATCACAAACAGCGTATGGTAGTCGACTACAGTCAGACCATTAACCAGTTCACTTATTTGGATGCGTACCCATTACCACGTTTAGACAAAATGATTGAAGAAATTTCACACTTTCAAGTATTCAGTACTCTTGACCTTCTATCTGCTTACCATCAAATTCAGATCGCGGCTTCCGATCGGCCTTATACTGCCTTCGAAGCCGGTGGTGGTCTGTTTCAGTTCCGTCGAATACCATTTGGTGTCACTAACGGCGTGGCGTGTTTTCAACGAACTACCGCCAATCTCATTCAGCATGAAAAACTAAAAAATACATACGCATACATCGACAACGTATGCCGAACCACTCAAGAAGAACACGATTTGAACCTCAAACCCGTCTTCCTTTTCTACTTAATTGGGATCGTATAAAGAACGTTACACTCAGTTTAGGAGGACGTTGGTCATACCTGAGTATTAGTTTGAAGCTGATTACAACGTGATCACTTTTTCCTAGTTGAGTGAGATAATTGACCTGTCGAACCATTTTTCGTCTGTAGAGATTACGAAATCCAGGATCGAAAGTAAGCAGCCACGATGGAACCCTGTGGGCTCATTTACATGTTGACTCATGGCATGCATGGAGTCCATTCAATTAAGTCTTAAGGCATCTTATCAGATGAACAGCACTGGTTCGGCCAAGATATGTGGTAGGTTAAATAGCCAACTATAAGAACCTGGGACCCCAGCGTGCGCAGAAAACTGAGATTTTCAAGCAAATAATGCAGGTCCTGTGATGCTACTTGAGGTTTTATATAAGATTGCTTGTAAGGTTGAATGCTACATGAGCTAAGTAGGACGTTGGCAAAATTATGGCAAAATTATTTTGCCATTTTGACGGTGCCGTTGCAAGCGAGCATATTCTGTTTTGCATGTGCTTGCTTGCGCAGCGCGGTGATTGAACGTTGCGTCTACTTGGACGCCATCCCGCCGTCGTATAACAATATTTGGGGTCATCGATCTTTCGGGTGCACGGGTGTGCAATCGTGCTGTGCGGATAACACCATGCTAAATTGATTGGCCATCGAAGGTGAGCTGCACGCTGAAACAGGCTGGAGTCTCACTACCATTTCTATTTCTATTTTCTTTCTCATATCTGTCTAGGCCTGGGCAACCTGACGGTATCTTAGCCCACGTGCAGTCTCTGACTGTACGGCACTTTGCCTGGATCAGGCTTGTGCTTTCATACATATACATAAGTAGGACGTTGTGCGTGCTAAGCCTAACGCTGGAATCTGAAGTTCGAAAACCTAGCCTGTGAAAGATAGCAACACCACCTCCGTTGAGTGCACCTGTTCTATCACATCTGACCACAGAATACCTGCTACAAATTGCGTCAGGAATATGATCAGTTGCAGATAGCTGGGTTTCGGTCGCGAACATTTTTTATTTAATATCCACAACTATGGCAGATTGTGGCCATTACCCTACCAGGTTGTATAAATTATGTCAGCCATCGGCGAATAAGAGTTTACTGCAGCTTCATTTGCCACGATAGGTGTCGTTTATCGTTCTCCCAGGACTCAGGCAGATACTCTGATATGTCAGTATGGTAGATCCTCAAACTGCTTGATTATGGGGGATTTCAATGCTCCTAGTATTGATTGGACTTCGCTAGATGAAGGTTCTGGGTCATTCGAGCGGGACTTATTGGACGCTGTGGTTGATGTGGGCCTCGTGCAGCATGTTTCCCATCCGACCAGAGTAGGCTCTACTGGGTGAGTCCATTTTGGACTTGGTATTCACTCCCACGCAGTCCGATATTACTGAGCTTCGGACTGAAACTCCATTAGGCTGCAGTGACCATGCCACCTTAAGTTTTATTTGGAAACGCAACACTGGCTGGGTACCGGATCCAATTCCCAGAAGGAACTTTTGGAAGGCAGACGCGGGTATGTTACGGGATGTTGCTTCATCTCTCGATTGGTCTTTCGATCAATCGGCTGATGTTGAAGATTGTTGGCTGGTGGTCCGTAATAATATTTTGACAGTTATTGAGGTGGCTGTTCCGTTGTTCACACGTCGTCGTAAGGCGAAAGGTCCCCTTGGTTTGATAAGGAGATAAGGAAACGTTTGCGGCACCGTCAAACGCTCTGGTCGATATTCGTAAGCCGGAAAAACGCCACTGACTATGGCAATTATCGGCAAGCTAGAAACTTTTGCACGGCCTTAAAACGCAGAAAACGTTTGTTGTACGAGCAGCGATTGGTTGACGAGTCTACTTGTGCACCAAAACGGGTATTCGCATACATTCGTCGCCGCACAAACTTTTTTTAATTTGATAGATACTAATGGGGTAGATATTACTGAGGATGGTTTGAAAGCTGAAGCCATGGCTAAGCAATATGCCTCCATGTACTGTCTGGAAGACAGTGATCCCCCTTCTGTCTCTAATAACAGTGAGGTCCTGTCTGATCTTGATGTAGATGTTGAGACTGTTAGACTCCTGTTGGAACAGTTAGACACACAATCCGCGCCAGGACCAGACGGTATTCATCCGATGGTTTTACGAGCACTATCAGAAGTGTTGTGCGTTCCGCTGGTCAGGTTGTTTACAAAATCTGTAACATTAGGGGTCTTGCCACAAGAATGGAAACAGGGTATTATTAAACCTATGTTTAAGAGTGGGGACCCTAGTAGTCCCGCTAATTACAGGCCGGTCACATTGACTTCTGTGATCGGTAAAATTTTAGAGAAGCTGATCAAAAGGAAAATAGAGCACTTTCTTTTGGAGTGTGGGCGTTGGTGTCCACAACAACATGGATTCACCAAAAATCGCTCATGCGTAAGTAATCTGCTCCTGACGCGAGAAAGTTGGTGTGCTTTGACTGATTTTGGTCAAGCGGTCGATGTCATTTTTATCGACTTCAGTAAGGCGTTCGACCGCGTGCCCCACCACCGATTGCTCGTCAAGCTGGAGGGTTTGGGTATTCAAGGTTGTCTACTTAAGTGGGTCGAGGCATTCATCTCAGGGCGGTCAAACCGTGTAGAGGTGAATGGAGTTTTGTCTTCAGAGATGATAGCAGGCTCCGGAGTGCCGCAGAGACCTGTCCTTGGCCCATTGTTATTCAAAATTTTCAGGAATGATATTCCGGACGCGGTAGCAATCGATTGTCTTTTATTCGCGGATGATCTGAAACTGTGGACCTCTGTCAGTTCCTGCGATGGCCACAAGTATGAAAGCACAAGCCTGATCCAGGCAAAGTGCCGCACAGTCAGAGACTGCACGCGGGCTAAGATACTGTCAGGTTGCCCAGGCCTAGACAGATATGAGGGAAAATAAAAATAGAAATGGTAGTGAGACTCCAGCTTGTTTCAGCATGAAGCTCACTACCGTTGGCCGATAAATTTAGCACGATGTTAGCCGCACAGCACATAAATTCTGCACGATTGCACATCCGTGGTATACAATGTCCACGAGGAACAAGGAGACTGTGTTTGTCTGGCTTCTCACCATTGACCAACCTGGTATGAGTAACTCTGAAGATACCACGAAGACATCACCCAGTATAGCTCAATCGAGGCACGCAAGCCGCTGCACCACGTCAAGGTCCAGTCTCGGCGCAACGGCCACAAGCAACTGCAACAAGCAGTTGATGACTTAGTCAATTGGACACATCGCTGGTCACTGCCTATCAATGAGGACAAGACAGTAGTCATGCGCATAAACTACGATGGCACTGGTGGTGAATACCTTCTTGGAGGTAAGCCTATTAGAGCGATGACGGTCGAAAAAGACTTAGGGATTCTGGTTATGGATTCCTTGAAGTCGAAGGCTGACACTTGTCGGAGAATAGGCAGCGCTACCAGGATGCTCTGGGCGATTCGTCGTTCATTTGCGTCCATTACCCCGCAAATGTTCCAGACACTTTTCTCTGCGTACATTCGTCCTCTGTTGGAATATGGGCTACCTGTTGCATTCCCTCAGTCTAAAGGCGAATGCGACTCCTTGGAGAGGGTACAAAGGAGGGGCACTAAGATGGTTTGTGGAATGCGCCAACTCGCGTACGAGGATAGGAGGAGCTTACTGAAACTCTACCCCCTAGAACTTCGAAGGGAAAGATTTGACCTGCTCCTGACACGCCGTATTCTTCTCGGTCAATATGGAGACGAGTTCCTCCAGTACTTCCGATTAGTAGGCGAGTCGAGGACTCGAGGACATGACTTTAAGTTGCAGAAGCCTAGAAGGCTGAAGCTGAGTAATGCGAGCACGCTATCCACGCGGGTGGTAAACACTTGGAACTCACTACCGAAAGGGCTCCTGTCTCTACCATCTGAACAGCTATTCAAAAGCGCGTTGGATCAGCATTTGTTGAGACGGATGGACTTGATCCCCGGAGTGATATAGTGGTGTTCCTCTACTCTCAGGGTTTGCCTTGTCAGCAGAAGTCACCCATGTCTATTACTGTGATGAAGCTTAAACGGGATTTTATCCTTTCTGCTTTCGATTCAGAAGAAGAAGAACAAGACGAAGAAGAAGGAAAGAAGAAGACGAACGGTTCTACGAGGACGGTAAACGTTATCTCCACTACCAATTTTGGCTAGGCTGAAAAGGGGTGTAGCATTGAAATAAAAAGTCTATCTAACTACTTTTAATTTAGACAATGCGTCAGTGAGCTATTGGTCATGTGCTTCGCCTAAGTGTCCTGAGGTCGCAGGTTCGAGTCTCGGTGGCGGAATTATTTTCGGAAAATTATTCGTCATCGGATTGAAGACACATCATTTTTTCCAAATAGGATTTTCTTACTTTTATCCCTCTTATCTTAATTTTGATTTCTTCCAAAGCAATCTCCCTCTCCCATTTTATCCGCTCCCTTGATTTTCTTTTCATTTCCATTTCGTTGAGTTTTGCATCTGCTGGTTCAGCGAAACGGTGCACGAATGGTTGCAGAGATTGAGAAAAGGAACTGTGGGAGAGTCATTAGTGAGTGTCATTAGGAAACGTATCAAAAAATGGATCCAGCTCATCAGAGCTGGAACTTTCCTTGAGCACTGCACCCGCTATTACTTGTAGTTTGTTAGTAGGCATTTATTTTATTTATTCATTTATTTTTATTAACAATTATCAGCCAGTGGTTTGTTTGAACTTCTGTCGCTTTGGACAAAATTGAAATTGAGATAAGGGATATAGAAGTTAGACAACGCTATTTGGAAAAAATGATGTGTCTTAAATCCAATGACGAATTATTTACAGAAAATAATGTCGCCACCGGGATTCGAACCTGGACCTCACGACTGCAAGGGTAGTGGTTTTAACTTCTACCACTGAGGATAGACACCACCTATCTGTGGAGAAAACTTGCATGCCATTCGCTTCCTCGACTACAAGCCGTTTACAAAATGGTATTAGTATCGAGGATCCATTGAACGTGCAGGAACTGGACGTTTGCTCGCCTTCAACACCGTTTGCTCAACAGTCAGGAAGGAATGAGACTTATGCAGATGTGACGTCGAAGGGTCTACCCAGTGATCCGGGCTATGAAATATTGTCACGCCGATTGAGCAAAATAGAGGCTCAGCTAAAT
>JACCGJ010004851.1:0-14044 GCA_013407085.1 Atriophallophorus winterbourni
TAATAATAATGTATATTCTTGGATACACAAAGTCATGCCATGCATGATCATTTGTTTACATGAATAAGTACATCAAATAAAACGGTAATTATACAAATGTTAAGGTCAAACGTAAATAATTTTTTTTTTTGTTAACAACCGTAAAAATTAGTTGGATAACATTTTTACAGATGGTAGCTTGTTCAAAACATAAAGTTGATAGAGTATCGGAAAAATAAATGATAAAGGTTCATGTTTTCAACGAATACGACAGTAATTGTTTAAAACGGGTTAATTACAGTTTGGGTAGGTCTGAACCGCAATGTTTATCCATGTATGATGTTCCAAATGCAACTTTAAACGCAGATAATTGTATAAGGAGTTCACTTCATCGGGTTACAGAGGTATGAGTTGCATTGCACTTTCAAGAATTGCGAGAGTGTATTTTGTTGAATTTCAACAATTCTGAAAAGTAAATTCTCAAGGAAAAAGTTATATGTCATTTTAAAATGTTTTTATTGCTTCAAAAAAATATTAAAAGCCTTTTATGCCGTATAAGTATAAATTATCTATAGTTGTATTAATTAGAAATAGCTTACCTAATTTTTCCGGAGATAAAAAAGAGTTGAGTTGCTTTTTGAATTCAATCTGTGAAGTGCTCAATCTTATATTATTAGGAAGTAAATTCCATAAACGAGAATATTTATAAATAAAGAAGTCTTTTCGTATACGATTGTGGATTTTCGGTATACATATTTTGTTTTTGTGTCGAAGATTATATGCTTCAGAGTTTTTGAAATCTAATTGTATATCAATGTCGATCATATCTTTTTTCAATATTCTGTAAAAGAGTATAAGATTCTGTTTTATTCTTCGAAACCATAATGGTTCCAATCCTAGGATCTGACATCTTTCCTTATATGAATGCTTATCTGAACTGGTGGTAATGGATCGTGTGAAAGAACGTTGGATGCCTTCTAAGGCATAGCTATCAGACCGAGTAATGTTACTAGATATAATGTTGCAGTAATCTAATAAAGGTAGTGTATGTAACTTGTAAAGTTCCAGCTTGCACTGAGGCAGAGAGATGAATCTATGAAGTAAACCTATATTCTTTTTTGTTTTAGAAATTAAGTAGCAAATTTGTTCATGAAATGTAAGTGATCCAGAATATCGATAACTTAAATCACGTACACATTGTGCTGGTTGTAGTGGTGTATTATTTAGGATGATCGAATCTTTTGGTATGATACAGTTGAAATTTATGAAAGTTGATTTATTGGTGGAAAACTCAAGACCGTTTCGAGTACTCCATTGAAGTAGAGCATCCAGGTCTTGGTTCAATTTCGATATAAAGTCGTTAGTCTGGTTAGATGGAAAGGCTATGGCGACTTTTATATCATCTGCAAACAAAAAGATCTTACAGTGTGTTGTGACAGATAGTATATCGTTGATAAATATTAGGAAGAGTAGTGGACCTAGAACGCTTCCTTGTATGACTCCGCTTGGAATTGGCAAAGTTCTAGAACGGTAGCCATTTAAATCTACCGAAAAGGTGCGACCAGTGAGAAAAGATTTGAACCACGAAAGTAGGTTTCCAGTAATACCTACAGCAGATAATTTTGCGAGGAGCAGATTATGCGGGACTCTGTCGAAAGCTTTCATAATATCAATGAATACAACTATGACTCCAAGGTTTGAATCTAGTGATTGTGTCACATAATTTAAAAATTCTAGTTGACAAGTGATGCAAGATTTTCTGTTGAGAAATCCGTGCTGGTTTGATATGAAATAGTTTGGCGTCACGTATGCTAGGGTGGCCTGTCTGACAAGCTTCTCAAATATTCTAGCTAGAAGTGGTGTGTGATTAATGGGTCGATAATTGGTAACTGTATGTAGTGATCCGGACTTATGTCGCGGAATGACAACGGAATGTTCCCATTCTAATGGGAAAGTTCCTGATTTGATAGACGTATTAAAGAGATTGAGTAGTAATAAGAAGAAGTCTTCAGATCCAATTTTGCATATTGCTGGTACGAAACCTGTTTCATCAGGTTTGTAGGAGATTGTAACTTGATTACAAACTTTACGTATGTCAGAGGTATTAATTGTAATTGTGTCTAATGTATGCATGTAGGGTGTATGATCACCTCTGGATAAGAGTTATTATTATATGAAGCATTGAAAAATAAAAGAAATTCTTCGCAAATAGCAAAAGGCTCAGTTATTACTGTGCAAATGTTACCATGTTGATCCTGTTTAATGATGTAGTTTATCTTATCTGAATTTTCCGATGCCCTAACGTTCATTAATTTAGATAATGCCTTCTGTTTTTTACTAGGTTTGAGGGCTGTAGACTCATCAGAAATCAGTTTATGGTTCATAATTTGTACTAGTTTGTCGGATAGTTCATACGCGTGCAAAAGGGAAGATATGTCATGCTTATTACGAGCATATGATGCTAAATAAGCAATGCGTTTTTCTAACTTATGAGCTTTACTCAGTTTCGGGTGTCTAGCATGTCTTGTAGAAGATTTCTGTAGTAAGTCACCAAGTTTATTATGAAAGATTTTTGAGGTTACATTAAAATTGTCAGAAAGGAAACAATCAATCCAATCTTCGTTTCTAATGAGGTTTTTGAAGGTTTTCCGATCTATGTGTGTAATTATATGTGGCTTTCTAACACTAGTTATTATGCGATTGCAACTCAATTCAAAAGATATAATGTTATGATCTCCATTAAAAAATGACGGAGATACGTTCAGGTTTGATGGTGTGATATTCAAAGTAAAGACAAGGTCGAGAATATTTTTATTGCGTGTTGGTTTATCAACAAACTGTGTAAAACCTAATAGCTTGACGGTATTGGAAAAAGAATTAAGATTTATGTCGTTGCATTCTACCTGGTTAAGTGAAGGCATGTTGAAATCTCCTGCAATTAATTTATAGCGGCAAGGGTGGACAGAGGCTTCTATGAAACAATCAGTCAAGCGTTGAAGCGATGAAGAAATAGTAGCTGGTGGATAGTAGATGCATCCAAGTAAGAGATCAAAAGCCGGTAGTGCCAGCCAGATCGAATCTTCGATATGACCAAAAACGGATGAAATGATGATTTTAGCTTGGAGGTTAGAGTGAACATAAACAAGGCAGCCTCCTCCACGTTTTGAAACGCGTTCTTTTCTAAAAATGTGATAGTTTGGAATCAGAAGTTCACAGTCTGATTGTTCCTTTTTTGTCCAAGATTCAGTTATAAGAATAATATCAGCGGGATTAGAGAGAAGATATGAACGTAAAGCTAATATCTTGTTAGTTATGGATCGAGCATTGATAAGAATGAATCTAAGAAATGAGGGGCTATGATCAGAAAATAGCTTATTATGTATTTGATTATTATGTGGAGCATGTTGGTTTAGGTTAAAAGCCTTTGTGGAGGGATTTGAAAATTTCTCATACTTGAATAAGGGAACATAGTAGAGTGAGTGTTAAATGAGTTAAAATATGGAAAATTGGTGTCGGGAGACCATCTTATATGGTTAAAAAAGTGCTGTGATGGGTTGTAATAATTCGAAAATGGGCTCGGTTATTGCGGACTTGGTCGATGGAATTGCCATGCCAAGTTCCGATCTAATGGATAAGGCATTATACGACAATTAAAGTTCCGATTATTTCTACTGTCAAATGTTGAAGAATTCCTGAAAGGAGGTGGTGCAGGCAATAACGCACTAGTTTGTCGAAACTTTGGTAAGATGGTTCTTCTCCTCAAGTGAGGGGATGTAATAATTTTAGTTGGAATTTTAGGTGAAATAATAGGTTGTGTTGAATTATTCACAGGAGAAGGTGAAGTTGGAGGCGCATTCAACTCTTGTGGCACCTCCTTCTAATTCCATCGTTTCTTTTCCATTGTTGGAAGATTCGATGGAATATGGAGTAGTAACGGTACGTTTATGGAACCTATTTCTCCGCTGCATTGGCGTTAGATCAGGTTTAAAAAATACATTTTTAAATCTTGGAATCGATTTCAAAACGTCCTTATGAGCTAAAATGTGTGATGCCAGGCATCTGTCGCTAAGTTCTAATAGGATTGGGCAAGACCTCGAAGACTTAAATTTTCTCAAGCGTTTTAGCGAAGCGCAGTCGAATGGGAAGCCATAAGATGAACAGATAGTAGTTTTTAAATCTTGTAAAGGATATCTATCGTCTATATTAAAAAAATAACATTTTTAGATCTTAAGTCTCTTTGACAAATTTCAGTAACAATTGATTCAACGAACTTATTAGTTCGTTGAAGTATATCCTTGTCAATATTTGAATTATCATCCAAGAGGATAGTCAATGGTTGTAATGTCTTGCAAACCTGTGTAAAAAAAGAGTTGTTTTTTCGAATTTCATTCAATTCGGATTCTAACTTCCGTAATTTATTCAAAATAACGGAAGTGTTCTGATCTAAGTATACAGAGCATTTGTTGGTCTTGGGGATTTCACGTAAATTAATTCGTTTCGAGATAGGTGTTTTAGTATACATATTTGAAATAGTATAGATATAATAATAATCAAAAGAGTGAGAGATATAAAATAAACGTTTTCGTAATTATGAAATATTTGGCAATCACGTACCGTTTTCAAACCAAGCGCGACCTTGCGATTAGTTTTCACAAGAATTTCTAGCAACTTAATGAATCAACTTCACACTCATCCTGATCTACATAATGCTTTCAGCATAAATAAATCACAATTTGAGAACCAATGAGATAAGAGTCACTTGCCTCTACACTGGCAAGCAACATGATTGTCTTCACGCCCTCCGCTAACGCGTAGTTCCGTAGGGTAAAGTCTACTAAGGACCTAGGAACCGTAGTCTCCGCAAACTTCAAGTTGGCTGACAAATGTGATGCGGCGGTTCAAAGGTCCAGGAGGGAACTCTTTCGACTAGGTTCAGCCCTGACTTGCAGAAAAGCTGAGGTGCTATTGCCCCTCTACAAGGCAATAGTAAAGTCGCCTTTAGAATACTGTATCCAGGCTTGGAAGCCGTATTACCAGAAAGATATAGTGCATCTAGAATAGGTACAGAGGCTGGCCACTCGCACGATCGAGGGGTTAGCATACACCAATTATGAAAATCGTCTATTGGCACTGAGACTTTTCTCGCTTAGGAGGAGGCAACTTGGGGGGGAACTTATAGAGACCTTCAAGGTTGACAAATGATTAAGTTGTTTCGTATCCGATGAATTTTTTCGGTTTTCTCCTTTGGTTGGTACATGAGGGCACAGTCTTAAGCTAAGTAAACAGCGAACCAGGCTTGAATCCAGAACGCACTCCTTTATCATCCGTATAGTGAACGAGTGGAACTCACTTCCCGCAGAACTAATCATGGCAGCTTCAGTAATTGCGTTCAAACAGGGGCTGGACGAACGGTGGCTGGTGCTCTTCCCGGAGCATTACCCTTGAGAATAAATCCCTCCATATTTATTGTCGAAAACCACAAAAATATTCGGAAAATCATTTCTAAACACAGAAAAGCGTTCTTTTATTTTTCGTATTTGTTGAAATAAACTGCTAACCATAGTCTTTTAATTAGATTGGACATGCAACATGCAATAACTCTCTCACCTTTCGGTGATGAGACCTCTCCCATCTTTCATTCACAGTTACACACGCCTGTGTTACTTACGAATCAATCCTGGTAGTGGCTGGTTCATTCAAACACACCTCCGAAAGAATCTGGGCACTCGTTTCGACTTGGTCGACTATCGCCCTGTGATATTGATACTGATACTATGCGAATTCACCAAATAGAAAAATGGAGGATGAGCAACGACCCTCGACCAATACTGATTGAATTTAATTACCAGGCGGATCGGAATGCATTCCTGATTAGGGCTGAGCATATCGCTAACACAACGCTAGATAAACTACAGGTGAAGCTCGACAACCCTCCGTCCCGGATTAGGCAAAACTTTTCTGATTCCAATAGGAGAAATTTACCAATGAGAACATCGGTTTTTCTTAACACGGATGCAGCGCAAAACGCTATTCAGTCACAGACGGGCATACCGAACAGCACTTCGCCACTAGTCTCGCTGTCCGGCCAAAACGTTGATTGAGGTTGATTGTCTTAGCGCAATTGACGATGGCACCCGAGAAGGTGACTCAAGTAGTTGCTCCCCTTCTATGGATGCGGTCTCAATTGTCAGGCAACGGTCCATTACATTAACGCAAGAGGCTGCCGAAACTGATGCTTCTGCTCTAAGTAGCACGTTAAAAACCGTGCAGCTCCCTCGGGTGCTTTGACCGAGGGTCAAATAGGATTAGTTTCAGAAGCACGAATAACCAGTGTTCAAGTATTGTATACAAATGTATGCAGCGTAAGGAATATCGGACTCAACTTTCTGCGTGGCTCAGTTACACCCAAGGGTCATTGCGCTTTCTGAGACCTGTCTGTCTGCGATTGATGTGGTGCCGGTAAACATCAGCGAACAGTATCTCGTCATAAGATGCGATAGGCCGGGCGACAGGAGAGGCGGTGGCGTTGCACTGCTCTTGGAGTATGGTTTGCACAACAAGGGTACAGTGATATCTCTAGTCATTGAAAACGTCTAAGTTGTTACGAGTATCGTGACTTGCTACAAGTCATCGCTCGGAATTGCTTGTGTCTACGTCACACTCAGTGCATCCCAACAGGAGTTTACACAGCTTATCGAGACACTCAACTGTTTGTTCCACTCAGCTCACAGCGTACATATCTTGGGTGATTTCAACCTCCTAAACATAGATTGGCCTGTCCTTACTGGTCTAGTCACCCAGCAATCTGACACCTTTCTCAAATGGCTCCATAATCATGCGCTGCACCAGCATATCAATGATCCTACAAGGTTTTGCATTGGATGCACTCCATCCACTCGTGACTTGGTATTGTCGTCTCAGCTAGAAGACATTAGGCATTTGAAGCACCTACCGCCGCTCGGCAAAAGCGATCACGTAATGATAATCTTCGAAGCGATATTGCGTTTTCGCAAGCCTATCTCTCATCCTAGACGCAATTTTAGGCTTGTAGACTGGGGTTTACTCTTGAAGACTTCAAAATCTTCCCTTCAGTTATCTAGCGATTCCAATGTAAGTGAAAACTGGGATTCTTCTACATGGTATTCCTACCCTTACTTCAATCAGCATGGTGACCAGCCACAAAACCTTAGTTTAAATAGAAATGGAAACCTTAACTTTAACTTACCTTATGCTTATCCCAATCCTCAAACTGTCATATAACCCCAAAGAAACATGCACAGTATTTCATCTTGGCTACAACCTGCTCCACATGTTTATCCATTTTATGCCCCCAGCCATTTGTACCAAGACTACTCACCACAGTGAAATTTTCCACTAGTGTTTCCACCCGTATACAGTATTTAACTCAATCTACTTCGAAATCTCAGGTCCCCATCACTAACACATCTATGTGTACTCCTGCCATCAGCATCCTTTTATTAAATGCGAGATCTGTTTCTTCCAAAATGTCTGATCTTCAATTTTTCCTGTCTGCTAACCCAACTGATGTAGTTCTAATCACTGAAACTTGGACAACTGACGAAGACATAGACGCTACACTTTTCCTACCAAATTATAATATTTTTCGCAAAAATCGGTGCTCCACTCGTGGTGGTGGTTGCATCATATATATTACTAAGAATATTCCTGCCAAACTTCATTGTTCTTCCTGGCTGGATGAAATTGATGATGCCATATGAATTGATATACCTTCACTGGATGCCCTTTTCGGTTGTATGTACAACCCACCTCCTCCATCCCCACACAATCTTGATAAGATTAAAAATGCTTTTATTGAAGTTTCTTTGAACCCTTTTAAAAATAAACATATAGCTGGTGATTTTAACATGCCTTATACATGCTGGAACTCGCCTCAGCAATCAAGAAAATTCTCCTCTTTTTCCGAAGCAATCAACCTACTAGGTTACTCCCAAGTAGTCGATAAACCTACAAGGCACTCAAACCTTCTAGACCTTATTTTTACATTGGGTCCTAATGCTAGTGATGTGAAAGTCATAGCACCCCTTCCTGGTTGTGACCATAACATGGTCACGTGTCAACTTCATCTTTGTGAGAATCGGACCTCCATCAGCAAAGTTAATGACCGTCTTTATGTTGATTGGACAAAGTTGACGACTCTAATTAGAAACTCTGATTGGACTGACTTCTTTATATCTCCGGATTTTTACCTTATCTCTTCAATATTCCATAAGAACTTATCTAAATGTCTCGTAACTGCATCAAATCCTCGGAAAAAATCAATCAAACTTGATAAAATAAACCTTCTTTCTGTTTCTGTAAACCACACACCAGACTTTTATTCATTTTTACGTGTCAAGGAACTTCTTAGCTCTTTTACAACAATCGAATTACAATTCATCGAGAATCAAGAAAGAATGGCCCTGAACAGTGCTTCGAAGACCAAGACTTTGAATAATCTAACGAGATCTCGATCTAATCTAAGTAAACATGAAATTTCTACAATTGTGTTCCCCTATGATGATATGGAATCATCGACATCAGATTCTTCAGAAATAAGTATGCTATTTTTAAACTATTTTAGCCAATCGTTCAATACCACCATATACCCTATACCCCCAGGTCAAAATACCAGCGTATACCCTGTACCCCGAAATCAAAATAATAATTCAATGTGTATTGATTCCATCACCTTTAGTTTACAAGAGGTTAGCGCAATGTATCGGAGAAGCAAAGCTTCTTACAAGCCTGATACTGTAGGCTTTGTTCCAGCAATCTTGCAACTAAATACGGATGATATACTTTTAATTTTATTAAACATGATTAATCTTTCTGCTTAATCTGGTATATTGCCCTTCGAATGAAAACATTCTGTCATTATACCTCGGTTTAAAACAGGGAATTCGCACATCATCACTAATTATCGCCCAATTAATCACACACCTTTTCTCTCTAGGCTATTCGAAAAGTTAATCAGGAACGCACTAATAGCTTACTTTGGCCCAAACGCGTTCTCTTCATTCCAACATGGCTTTTTAAATCAGAAGTATGCATTACCTGTCAGTTGGAATATTTGGACTATATAACCACCTCCATAGATCATGGATTAGCTGTATTGACAGTTTTCTTAGACATTACCAAAGCATTTGATAAGGTTCCTCATTCTCTTCTTCTTCGAAAATTATCATCACTTGGTATTTCC
Organism: Atriophallophorus winterbourni; assembly: GCA_013407085.1. Classification (NCBI taxonomy): domain Eukaryota; kingdom Metazoa; phylum Platyhelminthes; class Trematoda; order Plagiorchiida; family Microphallidae; genus Atriophallophorus; species Atriophallophorus winterbourni. The sequence continues at coordinate 9,200 of JACCGJ010004851.1, forward strand.
GGACCCCTATTTAATTGGTTCTGTTCATATCTTTCTGATCGTACCTTCTCCGTTTCCGTTAATGACATATCGTCTGAAACACAACCTATACCAAGTGGAGTCATTCAGGGTAGCGTACTAGGTCCTTTCCTTTTCCTTATATATATTAATGATGTGCAAGATTTTGTAAAAAACTCAAAGCTCTTTATCTTTGCGGATGATATTAAACTTGTCTTAGCTTTTCCAGCCCAAGCTCAAATCACGTCTATCCCAGAGGTCGCATTATTTTTGAGCTCCTGATAATCAGGATATACTGTTCTTACACTTACACGTACGTGGACATATTATACCTTGTTGGACTCCTCTCGAGGTCAGCTTTCTGGATATACCACTCTTGTAGCGGTATTCGATAATACGAGCAAATTCGGATTTATCGTGGTTTTCCCATATTGGATCTACGCGTGCAACTCTGTTAATACTCTTCAAGTCCTCAAAGGGATTAACGTCATCGGAAAGATCTTATTCTTCGCCGTCGACTGGTTATATATTCAACGCCGTGAGAGCAACTACCGAAGCGCATCGCTGGAATCAATTCTGACTTTGTTCTTATTATTGAGCAACGCTTTTCGTCGCGCTCACCATATTCATCATCGATCGCTCGACGGAACCACTGCCTGTGCACACACAACTGAACAGTTCTGCAAACAACCTTGACCGGAAGACCCCGAAAAAGATACAAAGCGCACCGGGATGCATGTGCACGGTTTGCCGAAAGTCGGTAAGTCCTACGGCGAGGTCTGTCACGTGTAACGCCTGTTTGTTGAAAGTGCATGCGAAATGTGACAAATCGCTGACTTCGGATTTAGTATCGATTATTAATGGAGATGACTATCCTGGTGTCTGTTATGTTTGTCTGCTTTGCAAGGCCAAATCAACACCGTCAGCCTCGGCGGCGAAAACCCCTGAATATGATATTGAGACCCGTCTAAATGGAATGAAATCCAGTTTAAAAAAACTGAATGAACTGATAATAAAAGTAATAAAGGCACCGTCGTTACCCGACTTAGAGGTTCCTGCCGAAGAGCCGGTAGATAATACATCATACTCGAGCAGGCCAACATTTGCCCAGATAACCGCGCATATGGCGACTAAAACGGGGAAGCGTTCGTTGGGATCAGTGACCCCTCGACATAACGGAACCGAGAAAGGACTCAAAAAATCCACTTCTAAAATGACTGAGTCAAATTATAAAATAAAGTCCGCGGGTGTAAACCTAAGCGTTATATGTACAAACGTGACCGAGTCGCAGGAAACGCTGTTTGAAGTTAAGCGAAAACATGACTTAGCTGAGTGGTTTAAAGTCTGCAGTCAGATGAGATTGGCCGCGGTTACACCCTCATCAATAGTTCGATTAAATCGCCACCTGAATTCTCCTCATACGGATGATCCTCGCCTTTTAAGAATAACGCTGCAATCTGCGGAGGACGTGGAAAACGTACTCTTAAATGCTTACATTCTTAGAGGTGTTCCAGAGACTAAATGTCGTATCCATGCAGACCTACCATGGTGGGAGCGAAATTCGTCGCAGAAATCTCGTGAAGAACGTAATCCAAGAAGTATTGTAATTCTTGGTGTTCCAGAAGATGCTGCTGACGTTCCTTCTCAAGAAAAGTCTGAGCACGACCACAAACAGTGGAAATATCTAGCCGAAACAATTGGTATTAAAAATACCGTACTTGTGGATGCTTTTAGGATACTGCGATCTGCCAACTATAAAGGGCAAGGTCCTAGCCCTTTAAAGCTAACCTTCTTCACAACCGAAATGACTGATACTATCAAAAGTGAATGGAAAGCTAATAGAAAAAAACCTACCCCCAAACGTAAAGTTAAGCTTGCCCAGGATCAAAACCGAAATTCAGCAAACGGATAGTACTGATCAACCTACGCCAAGTGTCACAGTTCAATTGGAACCTCATGCGCCACTTCAAAAAAACGTGAGCATTCCGACTCTGACAGAGTCGGACCCCAAATAACCTCTCGTGATATGAACACTACAAACTTTATTGATTGTTTATATACAAACACACAAAGTCTCTCTAGCAAACTGCTAAACCAACCAGCTTACACCCCGTCATTACTCATAAAAAACACAATTAAGTGCATCTATACGAACGCAAACAGCCTGATCAATAAGCTGCACGAACTCTCCGAGATTTGTGATGAAACGAACCCAGACATAGTTGCCATAACAGAAACGTGGTTCACTACCTCGTTTTCTGATCTAGAAATCTCTTTACCAAGCATGACTTTATTTCGACGTGAACGTTTGAGTGATGGCGGAGGAGCAGCACTCTACGGCAAACAATCATTTATTTGCAGAGTTATGAATGACCAAAATCTGGATATACCCGACACGCTTTGGTGTTCTATAACTCTAACTTCTGGTGACCAGTGCGTTATTGGAGTGATTTACCGTTCTCCAACCGCGAACCTCGACCTGAACAATAAACTGATTACTGCTTTGCAATATGTAACAACGCGATATAACACTCAAATTTTGATAATGGGAGACTTCAACCTCCCTCAGCTATATAACCGTGATGATCATCCACCAGAGACATTTGAACACGAACTTCGAGCAGTCTTGGATTACACACCCCTCTATAACCACGTTAAAGGATTTACTCGTATGAGGGGAGCTGACAGGCCGTCTACTTGGACTTGATACTTACATCTGATCCTACCGCTGTAGAAACTATCATCTATAAACCGCCGATCGGACGGAGCGACTACGTTGTCCTAGAATTCTACTACGTTTGTAGTGCTAGGCGCAAATTTGACGGAATGAAATGCTTCAGAAAGGTAAACTACCGTACCCTTTGTGCAGAGCTTCAAAGCATTAGTCTCCTACAGTTGGATTATTCCGATTCAGACAGTCATTGGCGCTCTCTCCTACAACACCTGAAACTTATATTAGAGAAACATTCAAAGCTCGTCCCGAAGAAAAATCCTCGACGTAACAAATTTAAGCTACGTAGCAGGACCAAAAAGTGGATGAAACAAAGGGCAGTAGCGTGGGAGTTTCACAAGGCTACCAACAAAGCTGATTCTTGGGCACAATTTACACGACTGAGAAACAAAGTTATCAGCTTAATTCGAGATGATAAACAAGAGTTCCAATCGCAATTGATTGATCAGATGCACCAGAATCCGAAGCTCTTGTATAGACTTGTAAACGATAGAACAAATATTAAACCAGGAGTCTTTGCCCTGAAAACTTCGTCCGGCTTCACAGAATCCGTTGAACAAACCGCTGATTTGTTAGCAGATTTTTATGCTGGAGTATTTGCACCGAAATACGCAGAGCACGAACAGGAACCAAGCATAAGATATGATCATCCCACGCTGAGTGAAATAATAATTACTCCGATGGTGGTTGCGCAGCACTTAAGAAAGCTAAACGCAAAGAAATCTCCGGGACCAGACGAAATTTCACCGAAGCTCCTCAAAAGCTGTCATGCGCAGCTCTCGGGACCTTTATCTCGTCTGTTTAGCGAATTGCTTCAAGTCGGAATGGTACCAATTGATTGGAAGCTGGGAATAATTACACCAATTTACAAAAGTGGGTGCCGTTCTGAAGTAAAAAAATTGCAGGCCTGTGACATTGCTGTCTTCGGTTTCGAAGGTTTTTGAGCGCATAATCACTGCAGAAGTAGTGCGCCACCTGGAATCGAACGGACTCTTAACAATTGCCCAGCACGGATTTCGCAGAAACCGCTCTTGTCTAACTAAATTTGCTGACATGTTTGGACGACTGGACTAGTGTAGTGGACGCCGGAGGCAGTATTCATGCATGCTACTTAGACATTTCTAAAGCTTTTGACAGAGTTGATCACAACTTACTGCTGAACAAGCTAAAGAAACACGGTATTGCTGGAGTCCCGTATGACTTGCTGCGAGACTATCTCAGCAAAAGACATATACGGGTTCGAGTTGACGGTATACTATCGAAGGAAATCGACGTCACTAGCGGTGTTCCACAGGGATCCGTGCTCGGACCGATACTGTTTCTGATCTATATGAATGACCTGCCAACACCACGCGGCAGTAAGATGGTTCTGTTTGCAGACGACATAAAAATATGGAAAAAAATCAGCACTGCCGAGGATTGCAGTGTGCTTCAAAGTGACTTGGATGCAGTGCAAATGTGTTTATCTGAAAATAACCTACCGCTAAACATGCAGAAGTCTCAAATCATGCACATCGGTCGTGTGCTAAGCTTTTCTCATTCATACAAGCTTGGAAACAATATCCTGGAGTACACCAAACAAGAAAAAGACCTGGGTGTCTGGATTTGCGGTAGCCTGAAAAATGGTCTACAATGCGAAGCCGTTTACAAACGCGCGTCTCGGATGCTCGGTGTGTTAAGGCGGATATTCGGACGTTTTTCCCAGAGATGTTTTTCTCGGATGATGAACACGTACATACACCCGCTTACTGATTACGCTTCACAAGCCTGGACTCCATGGCTTCAAAAAGACATTTCACTATTGGATCGCATACACCACAGAGCCTCAAAGTTTGTCATTGGGCTCGAAAACCTACCATTCGCTGACCGGCTAAGTAAACTGAAGCTGACGACGTTTGCACAAAGGAGACTGCGAGCCGACCTCCTCCTCACATTCAAAATCCTAAACAGTGTTTCCCACCCTTTGGATATACTATTTCACCGACGAACATCCAGCAACAACCGCGGTCACAACTGCAAGTTGGAAATACCCCACTCCAATCAGAACTGTCGCAGGTATTTTATTCTGTGGTTATTTGTTTCGCTTGGAATTCCCTGCCAGCCGAATTGGTAAGCTC
>JACCGJ010004852.1:0-63114 GCA_013407085.1 Atriophallophorus winterbourni
TTTCGGAATTGAGATGCGATTATGTATGATGGGAAAATTTGAGATTGCCAGTCACATTCAAATTGCTTCGTTAATGTTTTTCACAACTACACAATTAATAATGGTGTGATTTTCACACGTCAAAGTTAAAGAACCAAAATATAACTCGATCATTTCTAATATCTTTCAGGCATGCCAATTCAACAAGCACAAGGTGCGTGTAATTTACCCATGCTTGTTTCTGTAATTGTCGTCAATTGATTTATTATAAAATCACATGAATTTCAGACTTGAAACCAAGCGTTTCTTGAAGATAATTTGGGTGTATATTGTAAAATGATGTTGAGTTCCGGGTCACTTATAAACACGTTATGATAATCAAAAGCACGACGGTTTCATGTTATCAATAATGTTCATTCTATTTACACGTGCAACCACATAATAACATATTCAATATTTACATAATGTCGTCTTATTTAGTGACGAAAATCCCATAAATTAGAGTTAAGTGATTGTCCTCCTCATACTATCTGACGATTCCTGCTCTTTTTACGCCGGAAGGTGCAGTTATGCATATCATTCGAAAACTAGTTATTAACTCCGCATATTAATATACCGTACACCTATATAATTTGAAATTATGTGATTTTCACACTTCAAAGTTATAGAAGAAAATATTTACTCGATTATTTTTCTATTCCTTTAAGTCATAATGGAGACCCCAGCAGCATGTGGGTAGAATGAAACCAAATGCTTCCAAATGTACTACTCGCACTTGATTTATTATAAACTTACGTGAATTTCGGATTTGAGATGCGATTAAGTTTGATTTGAAAATTTGAGATTGCCAGTCACAATCAAATTCCTTTGTTAATGTACTTTACAACTATACAATTGATAATGGTGTGATTTTCACACGTCAAATTTATAGAACCAATTAATAACTCGATCATTTCTAATATCTTTCAATCAATTCATTTCAACCAGCACCAGGTGCGTGTAATTTTACCAGAGTCTCCTACTGTAATTCTCGTTAATTGATTTATTATAAAATCACATGAATTTCAGACTTGAAACCAAGCTTTTCCTGAAGATAATTTGGGTGTATATTGTAAAATGATGTTGAGTTCCGGGTCACTTATAAACACGTTATGATAATCAAAATCACGACGGTTTCATGTTATCAATAATGTTTATTCTATTAACACGTGCAACCACATAATAACATATTCAATCTTTACATAATGTCGTGATATTTAGAGACGAAAATCCCATAAATTAGAGATTAGAGATTAATGATTGTCCTCCTCATACTATTTGACGATTCCTGCTTTTTTGCGCCGGACGGTGCAGTTATTCATATCATTCGAAAACTAGTGATTAACTCCGCATATTAATATACCGTACACCTAAATAATTTGAAATTATGTGATTTTCACACTTCAAAGTTATAGAAGAAAATATTTACTCGATTATTTTTCTATTCCTTTAAGTCATGATGGAGACCCCAGCAGCATGTGGGTGGAATAAAACCAAATGCTTCCGATTGTAATACACGCACTTGATTTATTATAAACTTACGTGAATTTCGGAATTGAGATGCGATTAAGTTTGATGGGAAAATTTGAGATTGCCAGTCACATTCAAATTCTTTTGTTAATGTTCTTTACAACTTCACAATTAATAATGGTGTGATTTTCACACGTCAAAGTTAAAGTACAAAATTATAACTCGATCATTTCTAATATCTTTCAGTCATGCCAATTCAACAAGCACAAGGTGCGTGTAATTTTACCCCATGCTTGTTTCTGTAATTATCGCGAATTAATTTATTATCAAATAACATGAATTTCAGACTTGAAACCAAGAATTTCCTGAAGATAATTTGGGTGTATATTGTAAAATGATGTTGAGTTCTGGGTCACATATACACACGTTATGATAATCAAAATCACGACGGTTTCATGTTATCAATAATGTTTATTCTATTAACACGTGCAACCACATAATAACATATTCAATATTTACATATTGTCGTGATATTTAGTGACAAAAATCCCATAAATTAGAGATTAGAGATTAGTGATTGTCCACCTCATACTATCTGACGATTCCTGCTCTATTTTGCACCGGACGGTGCATTTATTCTTATCATTCGAAAACTATTGAATAACTGCGCATATTAATATACCGTACACCTATATAATTTGAAATTATGTGATTTTCACACTTCAAAGTTATAGAAGAAAATATTTAATCGATTATTTTTCTATTCCTTTAAGTCATGATGGAGACCCCAGCAGCAGGTGGGTGGAATAAAACCAAATGCTTCCGATTGTACTACTCGCACTTGATTTATTATAAACTTACGTGAATTTCGGAATTGAGATGCGATTAAGTTTGATGGGAAAATTTGAGATTGACAGTCACAATCAAATTCCTTTGTTAATGTACTTTACAACTATACAATTGATAATGGTGTGATTTTCACACGTCAAATTTATAGAACCAATTAATAACTCGATCATTTCTAATATCTTTCAGTCATGCCAATTCAACAAGCACAAGGTGCGTGTAAATTTACCCCATGCTTGTTTCTGTAATTATCGCGAATTAATTTATTATCAAATCACATGAATTTCAGACTTGAAACCAAGCATTTCCTAAAGATAATTTGGGTGTATATTGTAAAATGATGTTGAGTTCTGGGTCACTTATAAACACGTTATCATAATCAAAATCGCGACGGTTACATGTTATCAATAATGTTTATTCTATTAACACGTGCAACCACATAATAACATATTCAATATTTACATAATGTCGTCTTATTTAGTGACGAAAATCCCATAAATTAGAGATTAGAGATTAGTATTGTCCTCCTCATACTATCTGACGATTCCTGCTCTTTTTTGCGCCGGACGGTGCAGTTATTCATATCATTCGAAAACTAGTGATTAACTCCGCATATTAATATACCGTACACCTATATAATTTGAAATTATGTGATTTTCACACTTCAAAGTTATAGAAGAAAATATTTACTCGATTATTTTTCTATTCCTTTAAGTCATGATGGAGACCCCAGGAGCATGTGGGTGGAATAAAACCAAATGATTCCGATTGTAATACACGCACTTGATTTATTATAAACTTACGTGAATTTCGGAATTGAGATGCGATTAAGTTTGATGGGAAAATTTGAGATTGCCAGTCACAATCAAATTCCTTTGTTAATGTACTTTACAACTATACAATTGATAATGGTGTGATTTTCACACGTCAAATTTATAGAACCAATTAATAACTCGATCATTTCTAATATCTTTCAGTCATGCCAATTCAACCAGCACCAGGTGCGTGTAATTTTACCACAGGCTTCTGACTGTAATTCTCGTTAATTGATTTATTATCAAATCACATGAATTTCAGACTTGAAACCGAGCTTTCCTGAAGATAATTTGGTGTATATTGTAAAATGATGTTGAGTTCTGGGTCACATATACACACGTTATCATAAGCAAAATCGCGACGTTTTCATGTTATCAATAATGTTTATTCTATTAACACGTGCAACCACATAATAACATATTCAATCTTCACATAATGTCGTGATATTTAGTGACGAAAATCCTATAAATTAGAGATTAGAGATTAGTGATTGTCCTCCTCATACTATCTGACGATTCCTGCTCTTTTTTGCGCCGGACGGTGCAGTTATTCATATCATTCGAAAACTAGTGGTTAACTCCGCATATTAATATACCGTACACCTATATAATTTGAAATTATGTGATTTTCACACTTCAAAGTTATAGAAGAAAATATTTACTCGATTATTTTTCTATTCCTTTAAGTCATGATGGAGACCCCAGCAGCAGGTGGGTGGAATAAAACCAAATGCTTCCGATTGTACTACTCGCACTTGATTTATTATAAACTTACGTGAATTTCGGAATTGAGATGCGATTAAGTTTGATGGGAAAATTTGAGATTGCCAGTCACAATCAAATTCCTTTGTTAATGTACTTTACAACTATACAATTGATAATGGTGTGATTTTCACACGTCAAATTTATAGAACCAATTAATAACTCGATCATTTCTAATATCCTTCAATCAATTCATTTCAACCAGCACCAGGTGCGTGTAATTTTACCACAGGCTTCTGACTGTAATTCTCGTTAATTGATTTATTATCAAATCACATGAATTTCAGACTTGAAACCAAGCTTTTCCTGAAGATAATTTGGGTGTATATTGTAAAATGATGTTGAGTTCCGGGTCACTTATAAACACGTTATCATGAGCAAAATCACGACGGTTTCATGTTATCAATAATGTTTATTCTATTAACACGTGCAACCACATAATAACATATTCAATATATACATAATGTCGTCTTATTGAGTGACGAAAATCCCATAAATTAGAGATTAGAGATTAGTGATTGTCCTCCTCATACTATCTGACGATTCCTGCTCTTTTTTGCGCCGGACGGTGCAGTTATTCATATCATTCGAAAACTAGTGATTAACTCCGCATATAAATATACCGTAAACCTATATAATTTGAAATTATGTGATTTTCACACTTCAAAGTTATAGAAGAAAATATTTACTCGATTATTTTTCTATTCCTTTAAGTCATGATGGAGACCCCAGCAGCAGGTGGGTGGAATAAAACCAAATGCTTCCGATTGTACTACTCGCACTTGATTTATTATAAACTTACGTGAATTTCGGAATTGAGATGCGATTATGTATGATGGGAAAATTTGAGATTGCCAGTCACATTCAAATTGCTTCGTTAATGTTTTTCACAACTACACAATTAATAATGGTGTGATTTTCACACGTCAAAGTTAAAGAACCAAAATATAACTCGATCATTTCTAATATCTTTCAGGCATGCCAATTCAACAAGCACAAGGTGCGTGTAATTTACCCATGCTTGTTTCTGTAATTGTCGTCAATTGATTTATTATAAAATCACATGAATTTCAGACTTGAAACCAAGCGTTTCTTGAAGATAATTTGGGTGTATATTGTAAAATGATGTTGAGTTCCGGGTCACTTATAAACACGTTATGATAATCAAAAGCACGACGGTTTCATGTTATCAATAATGTTCATTCTATTTACACGTGCAACCACATAATAACATATTCAATATTTACATAATGTCGTCTTATTTAGTGACGAAAATCCCATAAATTAGAGTTAAGTGATTGTCCTCCTCATACTATCTGACGATTCCTGCTCTTTTTACGCCGGAAGGTGCAGTTATGCATATCATTCGAAAACTAGTTATTAACTCCGCATATTAATATACCGTACACCTATATAATTTGAAATTATGTGATTTTCACACTTCAAAGTTATAGAAGAAAATATTTACTCGATTATTTTTCTATTCCTTTAAGTCATGATGGAGACCCCAGCAGCAGGTGGATGGAATAAAACCAAATGCTTCCGATTGTACTACTCGCACTTGATTTATTATAAACTTACGTGAATTTCGGAATTGAGATGCGATTAAGTTTGATGGGAAAATTTGAGATTGCCAGTCACAATCAAATTCGTTTGTTAATGTACTTTACAACTATACAATTAATAATGGTGTGATTTTCACACGTCAAATTTATAGAACCAATTAATAACTCGATCATTTCTAATATCTTTCAATCAATTCATTTCAACCAGCACCAGGTGCGTGTAATTTTACCACAGGCTTCTGACTGTAATTCTCGTTAATTGATTTATTATCAAATCACATGAATTTCAGACTTGAAACCAAGCTTTTCCTGAAGATAATTTGGGTGTATATTGTAAAATGATGTTGAGTTCTGGGTCACATACACACGTTATCATAAGCAAAGTCGCGACGTTTTCATGTTATCAATAATGTTTATTCTATTAACACGTACAACCACATAATAACATATTCAATCTTTACATAATGTCGTGATATTTAGTGACGAAAATCCTATAGATTAGAGATTAGAGATTAGTGATTGTCCTCCTCATACTATCTGACGATTCCTGCTCTTTTTTGCGCCGGACGGTGCATTTATTCATATCATTCGAAAACTAGTGATCAACTCCGCATATTAATATACCGTACACCTATATAATTTGAAATTATGTGATTTTCACACTTCAAAGTTATAGAAGAAAATATTTACTCGATTATTTTTCTATTCCTTTAAGTCATGATGGAGACCCCAGGAGCAGGTGGGTGGAATAAAACCAAATGCTTCCGGTTGTACTACTCGCACTTGATTTATTATAAACTTACGTGAATTTCGGAATTGAGATGCGATTAAGTTTGATGGGAAAATTTGAGATTGCCAGTCACATTCAAATTCCTTTGTTAATGTACTTTACAACTATACAATTGATAATGGTGTGATTTTCACACGTCAAATTTATAGAACCAATTAATAACTCGATCATTTCTAATATCTTTTAGTCATGCCAATTCAACCAGCACAAGGTGCGTGTAATTTTACCACAGGCTTCTGACTGTAATTCTCGTTAATTGATTTATTATCAAATCACATGAATTTCAGACTTGAAACCAAGCTTTTCCTGAAGATAATTTAGGTGTATATTGTAAAATGATGTTGAGTTCTGGGTCACATACACACGTTATCATAAGCAAAATCGCGACCTTTTCATGTTATCAATAATGTTTATTCTATTAACACGTGCAACCACATAATAACATATTCAATATTTACATATTGTCGTGATATTTAGTGACGAAAATTCCATAAATTAGAGATTAGAGATTAGTGATTTTCCTCCTCATACTATCTGACGATTCCTGCTCTTTTTTGCGCCGGACGGTGCAGCTATTCATATCATTCGAAAACTAGTGATTAACTCCGCATATTAATATACCGTACACCTATATAATTTGAAATTATGTGATTTTCACACTTCAAAGTTATAGAAGAAAATATTTACTCGATTATTTTTCTATTCCTTTAAGTCATGATGATGCCCCCAGGAGCATGTGGGTGGAATAAAACCAAATGCTTCCGATTGTACTACTCGCACTCGATTTATTATAAACTTACGTGAATTTCGGAATTGAGATGCGATTAAGTTTGATGGGAAAATTTGAGATTGCCAGTCACATTCAAATTCCTTTGGATTATGTTCTTTACAACTACACAATTAATAATGGTGTGATTTTCACACTCCAATTTAAAGAATCAAATTATAACTCGATCATTTCTAATATCTTTCAGTCATGCCAATTCAACAAGCACAAGGTGCGTGTAATTTTACCCCATGCTTGTTTTAGTAATTATCGCGAATTAATTTATCATCAAATAACATGAATTTCAGAGTTGAAACCAAGCATTTCCTAAAGATAATTTGGGTGTATATTGTAAAATGATGTTGGGTTCTGGGTCAAATATACACACGTTATCATAATCAAAATCGCGACTTTTTCATGTTATCAATAATGTTTATTCTATTAACACGTGCAACCGCATAATAACATATTCAATATTTACATATTGTCGTGATATGTAGTGACGAAAATCCCATAAATTAGAGATTAGAGATTAGTGATTGTCCTCCTCATACTATCTGACGATTCCTGCTCTTTTTTGCGCCGGACGGTGCAGTTATTCATATCATTCGAAAACTAGTGATTAACTCCGCATATTAATATACCGTACACCTATATAATTTGAAATTATGTGATTTTCACACTTCAAAGTTATAGAAGAAAATATTTACTCGATTATTTTTCTATTCCTTTAAGTCATGATGGAGACCCCAGCAGCAGGTGGGTGGAATAAAACCAAATGCTTCCGATTGTACTACTCGCACTTGATTTATTATAAACTTACGTGAATTTCGGAATTGAGATGCGATTAAGTTTGATGGGAAAATTTGAGATTGCCAGTCACAATCAAATTCCTTTGTTAATGTACTTTACAACTATACAATTGATAATGGTGTGATTTTCACACGTCAAATTTATAGAACCAATTAATAACTCGATCATTTCTAATATCTTTTAGTCATGCCAATTCAACCAGCACCAGGTGCGTGTAATTTTACCACAGGCTTCTGACTGTAATTCTCGTTAATTGATTTATTATAAATCACATGAATTTCAGACTTGAAACCAAGCTTTTCCTGAAGATAATTTGGGTGTATATTGTAAAATGATGTTGAGTTCTGGGTCACATATACACACGTTATCATAATCAAAATCGCGACGTTTTCATGTTATCAATAATGTTTATTCTATTAACACGTGCAACCACATAATAACATATTCAATCTTTACATAATGTCGTGATATTTAGTGACGAAAATCCCATAAATTAGAGATTAGAGATTAGTGATTGTCCTCCTCATACTATCTGACGATTCCTGCTCTTTTTTGCGCCGGACGGTGCAGTTATTCATATCATTCGAAAACTAGTGATTAACTCCGCATATTAATATACCGTACACCTATATAATTTGAAATTATGTGATTTTCACACTTCAAAGTTATAGAAGAAAATATTTACTCGATTATTTTTCTATTCCTTTAAGTCATGATGGAGACCCCAGCAGCAGGTGGGTGGAATAAAACCAAATGCTTCCGATTGTACTACTCGCACTTGATTTATTATAAACTTACGTGAATTTCGGAATTGAGATGCGATTAAGTTTGATGGGAAAATATGAGATTGCCAGTCACAATCAAATTCCTTTGTTAATGTACTTTACAACTATACAATTGATAATGGTGTGATTTTCACACGTCAAATTTATAGAACCAATTAATAACTCGATCATTTCTAATATCTTTTAGTCATGCCAATTCAACCAGCACCAGGTGCGTGTAATTTTACCACAGGCTTCTGACTGTAATTCTCGTTAATTGATTGATTATCAAATCACATGAATTTCAGACTTGAAACCGAGCTTTTCCTGAAGATAATGTTGGTGTATATTGTAAAATGATGTTGAGTTCTGGGTCACATATACACACGTTATCATAAGCAAAATCGCGACGTTTTCATGTTATCAATAATGTTTATTCTATTAACACGTGCAACCACATAATAACATATTCAATCTTTACATAATGTCGTGATATTTAGTGACGAAAATCCTATAAATTAGAGATTAGAGATTAGTGATTGTCCTCCTCATACTATCTGACGATTCCTGCTCTTTTTTGCGCCGGACGGTGCAGTTATTCATATCATTCGAAAACTAGTGATTAACTCCGCATATTAATATACCGTACACCTATATAATTTGAAATTATGTGATTTTCACACTTCAAAGTTATAGAAGAAAATATTTACTCGATTATTTTTCTATTCCTTTAAGTCATGATGGAGACCCCAGCAGCATGTGGGTGGAATAAAACCAAATGCTTCCGATTGTACTACTCGCACTTGATTTATTATAAACTTACGTGAATTTCGGAATTGAGATGCGATTAAGTTTGATGGGAAAATTTGAGATTGCCAGTCACAATCAAATTCCTTTGTTAATGTACTTTACAACTATACAATTGATAATGGTGTGATTTTCACACGTCAAATTTATAGAACCAATTAATAACTCGATCATTTCTAATATCTTTCAATCAATTCAATTCAACCAGCACCAGGTGCGTGTAATTTTACCACAGGCTTCTGACTGTAATTCTCGTTAATTGATTTATTATAAAATCACATGAATTTCAGACTTGAAACCAAGCTTTTCCTGAAGATAATTTGGGTGTATATTGTAAAATGATGTTGAGTTCTGGGTCACTTATACACACGTTATCATAAGCAAAATCGCGACGTTTTCATGTTATCAATAATGTTTATTCTATTAACACGTGCAACCACATAATAACATATTCAATCTTTACATAATGTCGTGATATTTAGTGACGAAAATCCATAAATTAGAGATTAGAGATTAGTGATTGTCCTCCTCATACTATCTGACGATTCCTGCTCTTTTTTGCGCCGGACGGTGCAGTTATTCATATCATTCGAAAACTAGTGATTAACTCCGCATATTAATATACCGTACACCTAAATAATTTGAAATTATGTGATTTTCACACTTCAAAGTTATAGAAGAAAATATTTACTCGATTATTTTTCTATTCCTTTAAGTCATGATGGAGACCCCAGCAGCAGGTGGGTGGAATAAAACCAAATGCTTCCGATTGTACTACTCGCACTTGATTTATTATAAACTTACGTGAATTTCGGAATTGAGATGCGATCAAGTTTGATGGGAAAATTTGAGTTTGCCAGCCGTTATATAGGCACGGTGTTAGCTGATGGATGTAGGTTTGATTGTTTATAATACATACATACTTTAACATATCATTTCAATTTACTCATCAAAATGATCAACATAATAATAATCTCCAGGTAAATGTGGCTTTGTAAATGCGGGCACTTGGCTTCTGCATTTTTGAATTAACATGTTGACTTTCCGACAAAAATGTGTTATAAAATTATTTTTTAATCATTAGAGACAATTATACAGACCTTTGAACGTGATTCATCATAAAAAAGCGATTTTCCGGTATAATTGCTATTGATATGTATGAAAAACTAAATTATAGTTCATGAGTTCAATGATAATAATGTTCATAATAATAAGATTAGTATAATGTTGATAAGGACCCTTACGGTATGGCGTCTCCTAAAGCTGGTCTACAGAACATGTTCACTCTACTACGGCAGCCCTAAATCGCTGGGTTTTTTTGTACAGAAAGTAAATGAGCGTATTACAGAAAATGTACTCTTTTGTGAGTAGAAATCACGAATTAGAATGTTGGTTAGTCCGCATTTACGGTACAAATTCGTGTACATACACGTTATTAAATTTCTCGGCCTTGTGCCTACGTGTTGGGATTAACTTGCACTTGACCACACACGTTGGAGTCACTGTATAAAGCGTCATGTCCGAGGTGGTGAAGTCCAGTAACAACTATTGTTTGGGGAACACAGATCACACTGCTGCAGAGCAACTGATGCCGATCGTCCGTGTAATTTTCATTGATGTGAGGGCCGCGGGAGAGATTATCACTCCCTCATCGGACTGCTCATTCATTCTAAAAGCTTCTTAGCATGAAACCACCATATCCTTCTGATGTACATCTCTAGTATACCTCTTGTTTGTTAGGTGTTCCTAATACTAGTGCAAAATAAAAAAATGGGTTTTCCAACATCATTATCCGGGCTAACTATTTTCTACAGCCTCCAAATCCCATGGGTGAAAATTTGTGCAAAAAGGTCTTCAATAACGTTTCTCAAAACTTGTATTTTGAGCGCATGTATAATATGGTAAACTTTATTATTATCTTTCAAGTTAATGTGAGATTTTCAAAATTAGGACACTCCAGATTTTGTCCGCGTCATTTCGCAATAGCGTAGGCATGTAGAAAATAGTGAGGAGCGCCAAACAAAATAGAGGTGTTTTGTAAACTTGTGTTATCTTCGTTTGATCGATAATCAATTAAAATACCCCATTAGGACATTATCAGTGTTCTCAATTTGTTGGCCTAAACATTTTATTTTAAATCATTTACAGTTTTGAACTTTGTACCAAGAGGTATGTTTATCAACAAAAATGCTCATTCGCATGCATTTTCATCACAAACACCACACGACCGGTTTCGTATTTACACTCATCAGGTAGGGACTGTAGGATCAGGATCCGCATGGGATAGAAACCTTAGAAAAATGTTAGACAAGTAGTGTTTGTATTCCGCTGTTGAATAAGGCTGGTACGACCAACCACTCCAACCACATGTGTCCAAACACATATATAATGTGGTTAATCCATAACCATGAGCAAAAATGCTTATTTGCATGCATTTTCATCAAACATACACCACGACCGATTTTGTGCAATTTGACCTTATCAGGAATGGAAATTGAGACAAGGATCCGCATGCTCTTGAAACAGTGAAGGTTTCGTTAGCGATTAGCGCTCGTATCCCATTATACATGTGTTTGAACGCAGAATCCCAATGCGTCTTTTCATCATTATGAATGACTTAATTTGATATTGTTAAATATTTTCAAGCGTAAAGCGCAATAGAATTGATAACTAAATTTATTTTTCCATACTTTGAAAGAAGATTTATATGCAGAAAATCTTAATATACTCGGCTTTTCATTTCCTGGAATACATAATTGTCAGCCGACAAAGTACATTATATTTTACATCACACGTGTTTGTAGGTATACCAGGTAAGCTTATTTTTCAATAATCTTCTTGATCATATTTACAATATGAAGCCACCGAGAAATTAGTTGCAAGCTACCAAGAACTGTACACAAATAATCAATAGATCGATCGCTCGAGACGCTTAGATTTGTCCGGGATATTTCTTTGTGTACATGTCCCGAAGTTGCACACCATACAAGAATCCAGCTTTAAAGACGATAATATGATTTTCAGTGAGCGTTAAATCTATTAAAAGGCGATGAAATATTTTATACTCTAAAACAACTTTTATTTGAAATTTTACCTGTTTAATAAAGTATTGTTTCGTCCAAGACGTGCGAAACACAAAGAACACGTGTTTCTTATTTCGAGATATTAGTAACGACGAATCGGATACGTTGCGGTTCTATAATTGACAATAACGGTAGCAATAGTACAACCTCAACTGTACTGGATTGTAGCAGTCAAAACCAATGGAACCATAATTCTCCAAACAAAGTTATTTAAAAAAGTTCGACGACCACTTATGATATGAATTTAGATAATTGATTTCTCAAAAATGTCGTCCAAAGTTTACCGATCATAAATGACACCCCAATGTGTGTCAAAATTCAGTGCGAAACATGTCAGATCAGAATGGCGTTCAAGTTCATGCGACATGATGGACAATGGCCGAATAAATTATCTTAAACGAAGTTTGCCAAATGTGTTAAAGAAATGTAATGAGTAATAAACTCTTTAAAAAGATAAATTTCAACGAAAATAATAGCTCAAATATTGTTAAATGCATTGACCAAATTATAAACTAAATGTGAGGAAATATTTCAAAACATTCCTGTTCGATACAAGTATGGCAATAGTGATAAGAAAATGATTTTATTTCGTGACACATATTTATTTGTATAACGACTGCTATTATTAGTAGAAACGAATGTTTTGCAATATCTTCGAATTGTGAGACTTCACAATATCACATCACCTCTCGGGCAGAAATGTCTTGCATTTTGTTCGCAACAAGACTGCAAACCTGATAGTGTCATCTAACTGACGAACATGCAATCAAAGCCTAAACTTGTAACAGGAATATATCTATTTCATTAAACATGGTGGATTATCAATGATATTATCCGCGATCTTATATCCCCGTGATTGTAATATGTGATGATAAAATTTGACCTTCTTCTCTTGTGTGGAAGTTCCATTTAGGCTCAAAAATAGTACGCACCCGTCTCCAATATGCATTTTCTCGTAGCTGCTTTACTACTTTTGCCGATATTATAACACAAATGTATTGCATTGTTTGGTCAAGTTGGTCAAGTTGAACGTGAGTTAAATTTTACAAAAATAGAATTTAACTTTCAGTATGCATTAAATACTAGCAATATTTACACGGATAACTGATTAAAATATTTAGTAATTATTAAATGACTCAAAATTATCAGCCATATCATTATTCGCATTCATCAACATTGAATTTGTCTGGAATAAATTCGAACATATTGTAGAAAATTGGTGAGGTGATATTTGCGCTACCTTAATCACTGTCAATCTCCAAATCTAAAAGTCTATCATCATCCATGAAACGTCTTCGATCACACTCGCAAGCCTCAAGAGCACCGACATGTTTAATGTGTTCTATTTCATTTGTGGGGTCTACTTCGAGAACGTTATTGTCATTCACGCCCTATTTTCAAAGCCACGAACGAATATCAATGGACCAATTTGCTAATAGCGCACACGGAAATGATTAAAACGCATGCTCACTTTATATAGCCAAAACTTGCTAATATAACAAGGATCACAACCTGTGTATGATGTTTGTGACTTTGATCAGATTTGTCACTCAATTTCGTGCTAAACCCGTTCAATACAAGCTTCCACAAAATTGCATTCATGTGACTGGCTTGACGAAATTCATATCGTTCAATATCGATTGACGTTGTATATCTACTCGTGGCTCCGTGTTACTTGATTGCATAATGATTGTGGAGTACTGATTTTTTTATTCTTTTCAGTTGTTCCAGTTAGGATCTGTTGTGCCGGAGGATAGCGTTCTGTAAATTAACGGAAAGCTCGTGACCAGCTCACGCCGCTATTTGACAACAAGCTTCAACTTTATTATCTAGCCTTCATTATTTCAGTTTCACAAGATGCAATTTTACCGTATTTGCATGTTTTGAGAAGTTGTGTTCATTTACATCAACTACAAAAGAGTGGCTACCGACAATAGACGGAAAATAGATGCAAACAACACATGTGTAAAAATTGCTGTGAAAGCAGGTTTGGCTTGCTTAGCTGTAACTGGCCACAGAGACATGATTCCAGTTGACAAACAATACATTCCTAATATTGAAATTTATATTATATCAATTTCGAATATTAATAATGCAAATCATTATTCTTAAATAGAGATTATATATGCATCAAAATTTATCTCAACCTTTCATATTTCAAATCTACTGGGACAGGCCGACCTGGTAAGCTTCTAAAATCGATATGAAATTGAATATACTAAATTCTAAAAACATCGAAATTAAGAATTTCATTCAATGTGTTTAAAATGTTATCGATAACCATATCTCATGGAATAATGATCTGAAAATTCCATCGAATTCACTGAAGCGTTGGTGGTTTATACCATGTGCTATCGAGATTGTCTCACGATGAAAATTCATCATCGTTCATATTAATGCTGGTCAGTTTCGGCTATACAGATACAATGATTCAGATGATTTGAATATCCGTTATGTCCCTCATAAGAAAACTCATATCTTCATAACATCATCCAAGATAGAGGATTATTGCAAAACCATTTGTATTCTCAAAATCGATAACAAATATATTATTAGTGGCATTCGTAGTTGAAAGCAATTCGATTATTGATTGCAGGTTGTCAATTTACAGTTGATCTACTCATGAAATATCTCGAATAATACATAAATTACATTGTCATCGCAATCAAGAAAATGCAGAAATAGGATGTACTGATGGTGTCAAATGCATCGAGGAGTATGCAGAAAATCAAAATTTTCAATCACATAGAGATTCATACCAGTTTTATTCTTGAGCCTGTGAAGAGTATTATCAAATTTGATCAATATAATCAGTTTGATTTTTCGTGTTATCAGTCTTATCCGTTTTTAAAAAAATTGCGATATAACGCATTCTGTTCCGTCAAACTTAAACCGAGATATTTAACATTATTTTGAGTTGCTCGTCCAGATAATATTATTGATGTTTGAGTTAAAGTATTGTGTAGAAGATGAGAAACAAAACGACGTTATTCATTTATACGAATTTTCAGCTATCATAGGTTCCACGTGAATGACTAAAGAAACCTCTAAATATATCATCAATTTCATAACTGAAAACCTGAAGTGATTAAGGTGAACTCGTTGAATAACTGATGTAGTGAGGTTAGTATATTTCGGTCCAAGAAACGTCCACGCTCTTATCGTAGATGCAGCTGGAAAGTAGATTAAATTCAGAAATTCGTCGATTATTGCATGAAAAATATTATGGTAATCCAGTTTGTAGTGGGTAGCAAAGTAGAAGGCTTGTGATATAGAAGCATACCATTTGTTCATTATTAAAAACCGGTAGATGCAAAAAGCACGAATCCGGTAGTGGAGTGTATGCGATGGAAATGCAAGGAAACTTAAATATAATAATTTAGAAATAATATAATAATTAGCTGTGAAAACGTGCCTAATTAAACATTTTTGGTTCAGGAATTCCTTATGCCAAATTTCAGATTATTAGATACGTGGCCCCACAATGTCAATCATATGCAGACGCTTCCTAATTTTGATCATATTGGATATTGAAATGTTAGGATTTTCACAAATTCAACAGCAGCACAAACAAACAAACGTTTCTTGTTAATCTTTAGACCAACATCTGAATGCGATAATTAATTTTATAAGTATTTTTAAGTGTTTTGATAATTGGGACACTCGCAACTGAATTGTCACTTTCAACATTGCTTGTGATGATTTAAATCATGAAACCATAGTTCAAAGAAAATAATCATGATAGTTCCAAATCACTTTGCGGAAGATAATAGGCTTTTCTATGAGCCACAAGGCCTAATGTTGAATTAGACCAAATTAACGTATTATCGATTATGGTGTCCGATACTGAGGCATGTGTCGTGGCCCTCTTACCGAAATTGTTGGTGGAAATGCTAAAAAGCATAAACGGCTATTCATTAGCAAAGTAACTTAAAAATTAACTTGAATAATGATACCAATATTTTATTTATTTATAAACGACATCCCGATATCTAGCTGAATCTATAATGAGCTTCGGTCTCCTTCTGTTTTACCATTTATGCTTTCCGAAATCTTGTGCATTTCTGTGAAAATTTCCACCTTATTCCTATTTCCACAGAGCGCAATGTACACCGTAAGGATATTTCTTTTTATTGCTCGTACATTCATGATACATTACTAGAAAGTGCTTAGGTTTAATTAATCCTGCTTGTGAAGAAAATTTTAGAACTTTATTAAATGGTTATATTTGTATCTGAGTTGGCGTTTCCGAGATAGTTTTACGGATAATCAAGAATGTGGAGTTTTGGATCTCCTTTTCAGTATCACGCTTCGAGCACTACATTAAAAGCAAGAATGTTATCGCAACTCGATTGTTTAACTCCCAGATATAGCAAAAGATCAGAGTAACGTGGACTTGATTAAACTTGTTGATATGATGTTGCAATCATAAAATGTATTAACAATGGGTGAAATCCTTCTTTATTCTATTTCACAAATATTATTTTCGCCATTAAGGGGATACAGCGGATAAGATGACTGTTTCGATTTGTGCACAACAAATAATCCCACAAGTAATGTTTGGACACGTGATTGAACAGGTTGGTCCAACCAGCCTTATCCATCGGTGGCATACTAGCGCTACTTGTTTACCATTCCTCCGCTGTTTCAAGCGCATGCAGATCATAATCTTACTACCCCTACCTGATGGGTGCAAACAGCACTAAACCGCTACTGGGGTCCGTTTTTTTCGGAATGGAATGCAAATGAGCATTTTAGTACATAGTCCTACCATTTTCATTTTATTTAATATCTAAGTAGCTCTAACCACTAACCGTATGTTAGCCGTAGCAAAGTTTTTACTGTGCTTTCCTTTGAGTACTAGAAGTTACACACGAAATATAACAATGATTTGCCATCGATCTCATTGTATGCCTTTTTTGTAATTCGTTGTAAACGATTGAAAAAACGGAACTTAATTGTGAAATTGAAAAACGACACAGAAAAAGGACAATTTACAATAATTAGACGAAATTTATATCACAGTTGGATAAAGCTGATAATATAAAGTTTATTCAGATCAAGAGAGTTCAACGTTTCGAGTATCCATTCCCGAAAATAAAAACAATGATATCTCCCATAAAAGTCGCATTTATTGAAGCTAAGAATAGTTTTTTAGATTGAAGACTTTCAAATTAAAAAAAATCATTCTGAACAAAACAACTAAATTCCCAAAAATATCATCTTTTCATACTTTCAAATGAAAAAAATATTCTATTCGATCATCTGCAAGATTTTTTAATTGAAATGATAGCATCTTTATTATTTCCGCAAGAATTGAAATCAACCACTACCAATATTTTGTTATTTCAGTAGAGTAAAGTTGCATCATGTAAGTTTCTCGTTCCAGTTTAGCAATTGCTTTTAAATTCGTGATAATTCTAAAGCTTGTGATGACTGCAACCGCACAAAATTCATGGATATGCGTGCCCAGCCAGAATATAGAAAACAATAGCAAAATTGTAAGTGTTGGATGAAGACGGAAATGATTGTGTCAGGTCATTCGAGACCAGAGTCGCGATCCCTAACAAACAAATATAACGTTGTTTTCATAGCCCCATTGAGTTTTACACGCACACATCCATCGCGTCGTGATTAGTCTATCTGAGGTCAGCACATCCAACAAAGAGTAAAGATTGTTATCAACTGAGTGGAGAAAATTTGAATGATAAACACTTATGATTGTGTTAAACACTGAGATAGCCATATTTACAGGGGAACAAAACTGTGGATAATGCTCAATTTTAAAACGAGAACGCAAAATCGTGATGATACGCTCGATTTCATTTTGATTTCTGCAAATGCTGTTTTATCAACATAAAATGTTAGATGAAGTAGATACATACTTCTCAACGAACAACAGTGTTTCGCCGTCAAACTTTGTATTACATTTATTTGATAATTACAAGATAATTACAATATGCATATATATATATATATGTTGATGTTGTTTTTATACATATTTATACATAATCCGAGACAGATGTGGTACGTAAAATGCTACATGGACCCCACCACTGTTATTAATAAGAATATATGTGTAACGCGATTTGTACTTCAAAAACGAAATATATAAAATGCGCACCTATCAACTGTATTGTCTCCACCTGATGACGGCAAACAGCCAAAAACCGGTAGTGGAGTGTATTTTCGGGGGACATGAGGAACAGATTACTGTTGTATTGATAATAGTTTTCAAAAAATTGACGTGTTTTCTTTGTTTTTATTCCAGGTTCCAGTACGCTGTGGACTCGAAATTCAATTTAGCTGTTGTAATTCAATAAATTTGAAGAAACGTTAATATTTTAACTTTGTGACGTAACCCCGGGTTAAGAAAAGGATAGTAACATTTTGATGTGTGTTTGTTTTAAGTCAATTACGACGAGTTTAGGGCTAATTGATATTACCGATATAAGAGAGGAATAGATATGCAATTATTCATTGGAGCAATTAAATAGCAATCATGGTTTTACAAATTGCAGCCAAAGATTATTCATTTGACTGTAGACGCAAAAATGTAATTAGAGGTGTATATTACCTTGCTCTATCTTTTTTTCATTGGTTAACTAGGTTGTCACTAGTATAACATTATTACACATTAAACATTGTTAGTAATAACTATTGATTGGTATCCCTGCTGCAAATATTTTATAATCTGTTTTTAGTTCTGAATGCTGGCTATTTATCTACCATTCAACTGAAGGTTCAAGTGCCCACTTTGCTATGCATCAGCGCATTTATTATCTCTGACAATGAAATTAGCCTATCAAGAAATTTAGAAAAGATGGTAAATCAGCAAATTTAAACACATGAATGAAAAAAACTGTTTTTCATAGAAGATTGATGTAGTTAAAAAAATTCCATTCAAAACTGGAAGGATTTTGTAAATGTTGTGCGAATTAAAGCAGAAATGTAAGTACCACATGATATTTGTTTTATTGTTAAAGATTCAAGATTCAAGATTTATGGTTGGAAAAGCAATTAACTTTACAATAACAATAGAGTGGAACTATAGGTACAAACATATATATATATATATATATATATATATATATATATGGATAAATAAAATTGGACGATGATAGTGTATTAATAGTGCGGGGCAAAATTCGGATTAGCTCTCATATAATTGTCAAGTTTCGTTTTGAATATAGATAAACTGTTTGAGCTTACCAAATCGGCAGGTAGGGAATTCCAAACAAAGCAGACAACCACCGAATTAAAATACTTGCGGCAGTTCCGTTTGGAATGTGGTATTTCAAACTTGCAGCCATGATCACGACTGTTGCTGTAATATCGAAGTTTGAATAATAACTAAAGGTGGTGGGAATCAGTAGTAGGTATTTTATATGCGAGGATGAGATCACTTTGCATTCTTCTTTGTGCAACTGTCCTCAGCTCCAGTCGTGTGATTCGCCCGGCGAATGACGTGTTTTCGAGTCCAATGACAAGCTTAGAATCACTCTGATATTTGCGATCCAGAAGTAAGATGATTATTGATCCATGGTTTCCAGGCTTGCGCGGCATAGTCTAGAACCGGGTGTATATATGTGTTCAAAATGACAGGAAAACAGATATTTCAAGTTATTTTCCAAACAAATCGGAATTTAAACATGAATTAAAATCGATGATTTGCGAACAATATGTAACGGTGATAATTTAATCCAACTTTTGGAAGAAATGTTAAAAATATCAAATGTGTTTAGTAACGGACACTAGTGTGTGAAATTTTAAAATTGAAAAAGGCAATGCCATCACACAACCAACAACGGGTTTCGTGGTGGTAGGTATGAAAAGTACGATCAGGATCCACATGCGATCGAAACAGTGGAAGAATTTGATACAGATTGTGCTTGTATGTCACTGTTCTATAGGGTATTCACGAGTTCAATCGCACGTGTCCTTATACATATCGAAGATATAAAACCCATAACCACTAAAATATGCTCATATGCATGTATTTCCCTCACAAACACACCCTACAACTGGTTAAGTCCTTTTTGCAGACATTTGGTAGGGATAGTACGATCTCGATCTGCATGCGCATTGGCTCTTCGAATTAGTCATTGAGCAATACTTCTAATTTAAATTCGGACGTTCGTACATCTTTGGATATTTCTTGAACAATATTTTCCCAGAAATGCTACCCAGACCATTAGAAATGTTTGGTTCATGCTTGGGCATGGTTTAAATGAATAGTACGTTAAAGGATGCACGAATTCATCAAATATCAAAGATACGTTTCTATGTGAAAGTTTTGGCTTATCAATTTTTACTTGAATGCCACTGTATCCTGGTGAACACAGATTCACTCGAGGCGCTTGTTGTTGGCTTCATTCGTTCGTTCTCGATCATGGGTGTACATTACAATCACACGAATTTCAAGTTCTACAGCTTTTCGAATTACTAAACAGTCCGGTTTGGGATGAATAATCTCTACCGCAACGGTTGCACCAATAGACAGAACTTGGTCATTGAGCTTAAGTTGGACACCGGCGGCGTGATATGCGTTCAGCAGCCAAGAGCTGTATCTGTTTTTCTCCAGCTTGGACATGACGCTTTACACAATGCTGTCTTAGTGAGCGTTCAAGAGCAAGTTCTTCCCAATAATGCTGAGAGCTTTCATATACACTTGCAAACGTAATTGCACCGCAAGTGCGGTCTGCATAATGTTTGACATACTGATTGCATCTCACCATAAAGTAGACCATTCGGAATACAACAATTCGGTAGACGTGGACAAGCCACCGAAGGCGATGCTGTCGTAGTAGAGTGAACATGCTCTGTAGACCGTCTTTTGAAAGCACTTCAGCATTAGTCACTTTGTCTATCCACTATATGTTCTAGAAATGACGGATGCTTCGTAGATGGAATGCATTCAGCTTCCGTTCGTGTCTCGCGTTGGTGATCCAGGTTTAACTGTCGTATAGCAAATCATTTAGTACGCACGCGCTGTATATCATAATCATCGTCAACTTGCGGTGACCCCAAACACGAGAGTTCAATCGGGACAAAGTGACAGCTGCTTTGCTAATCCGCTTACCAATCTTCGATTTAAGCGAGAGGTTGTTGCCCCAATTGTTGTATGCCCAATTGTTGCACCAAGATATTTCAAATGATGTACTGGTTCAAGCTGACAGTTTCCAGCAGTGAAGGTTAGAAGCAATACAATTTCTTGACCAAGGAATTTGGTCTTTCTCATGCTCATTGTTAGCTCAAAGTCTTTTCAAGCCGACGATAAACAGTCAATTAGCTAATGTATTTTCTCTTAGGCGTTAGCAATGAATGCTGCATCGTCGGCAAACATCAGTTCATGGATTAGCACATTCCGTTCCTTGGTTTGTGCTCTCAAACGATTTATGTTGAACAGCTTACAATCATTTCGCGGTAAATGCCTTCTGTCCTCATCCTAACAGCGTGCTTCAGAAGCAGAGCAAAGATAATGCCGAACAACGTGGGAGCAAGAACACACCCTTGTTCGACGCCTCGGATAATTTCAAAGGCTTTTAAACTGAAACCGTTAAAATGGACAGAGCTCTTTATACCAGAGTATAACGAATAACGAGGTTGATCATTCTTTTTTGGGCAACCTAACAGATCAATCATTTTAAACGACCCTCCCAGCTGATGTATACGAATGCCTTCGTTAAATCGATAAAAAAATTTATAGTGGCCTACGCTGTTCCCGACACTTTTCTTGAAGTTGTCTCAGTGAGAAGATCATGTCAACAATTGATCTTCCCTTGCGGAAGCTACATTGAGAATCAAAGTATATTCAATCAGCTAAAACTTGCAGCCGGATCTGTAACACTTTAGTAAACAATTTGCCTACAACATTCAGAACGGAGATTTCTATGTAATTATTGCAGTTTCATGGCGCTTATGGATGACTAAAGTGATGCGTTGTTCACATCCCGCGAACTTACACTCCACTACGGGTTTCTAGCTGTTTGCCGTCATTAGGGTGGAAACTGTAAGATTAGGTTGAACTGGCCTTGAAACAGGAGATAAGTGGTAAACAAAGGTATATTTGAATGCCCCGGAATACAACTTATTCACTGTTTAATGTCTCATTGAAACTAATCTCACTGTCACCACCTGGTGGCAGCAAACAGTCAGAAGCCAGTAGTTGAGTGCTTCACCAGGATTCAGGAATCCGTTGTTGGATTTTGTGTTGTTGGCTAGTTGTAGGAACCCTATGCATCAGTGGCATCCAAGTATAACTTTGTTTACTACTTATCCACTGTGTCAAGGCTGAATGAAACTAAACATGCTGTCTGCACCCCAATGACGGCAATCAGCCAGAAACCCATAATGAAGTGTAATTTCGGGGATGTTAACAACACGTCAATTTAGTCAGCCACACAACATAGCATACTACTACAGAAGCTGGAAAGGCCAGACATTGCCGGAAAGGTAATAAATTGGCTAAATGACTACCTAATTATCCTCACTACCCAGCTACGTGTTGACGGTACGATCCACGTTCTGTTTTATGTCAATTAAATATAGGAACCTGTTTGCTGTAACATTTCGTTATACGCTACGGTGATAAATATATGGTGTGATAACCGTAGCTCAGATGACTGTTTACTTTAACAAAAAGATATTAATGCGCAAAACAATTGTCCTCTTAATAACAAAATTCCATTAAAATTCAGAAAATGCAGGTTAATGAATTTGCAGGAGCAAGTAGAGTTCACGTTACATAAGGTTCTCATTTTCTTGAAAACTGCAGTGAAGAATATGATCTGGGTGACTGGATATGCTTCAGTTTAGAAATATTACTTCAACTGAACACTGCCTTTGCAAAAGCAACACGTTTCTTCAATATTCTCAAACGGAAATTTGGAAATTTTCAGCCAAGAATGTCCCAAGGATCATGAGTGTATATCTAAGTCAAATTATTAATTACGCTGTACGGGAAGGGTCTCCATGGCTTCAGAAACATGTAGATCTTATCTAGTGAAAATATCTCTAGTTCTTAACACCGGAAACAACTCTGACGAGTCAAAGATGGTTCACCTGAATAAGTTAGACTTTCTAATTCGACGAATCAGAGGAGAACAAATCAAAATTTACAATATATTCCATACTCCAAACCAACCCTTAATGGCTTATCCACACGAACGGATACATGGAATTATCGGACTCATGAATAAAGGATGGTGATACCTCATTGCCAGCTAAAATAAACGGTTCTTCTATTCGTTGACCGTTTGTTTCTCATAGAACTCCCTACCGTCAGATGTTGTGCAATCAGCTTATAAAAGGAAAATCAGGAACAAACTGGATATATTTAAACGTAGTAATTCCGCCCTATATATACGTGTACTAATATCCTAAGGTCATGTACACCTATAAGCATTATATATCATAAATTCTTGAATCTTTTTTCCATGTTGTTTTACTTGGAACAGTTTACCTTCTACTGTTTCTCACTCCACTAGCGTACCTGAGTTTACAACGAAATTATATGTGTTTTCATTAAGTTATTCGTTAGCCGAATTTTGATATACGGTTTTATCTAATTGCTCGTCTTGTCTTTATGCACTTACATTTTAATTCAAGATTCAAGATTCAAGAATTTATGGTTACAAAAAGCACATAGCTTCACAATTACCATATCATACTAAATATACATTCAGGAAATAGGTATAAAATAAACATGTAATGTCAAGTATATTCAAGTTGTATAGTTACCATGAGTCAATACGCAGGTGTCGTCAAATCGTTATGCAACAAATAAGTATCCAAATTTCGAATGAACGTTCCGATGCTGGGAGAGATGACAAGAGTTTCGGGTAGGGAATTCCAAAGGAAACAGACACGTACACAATAAAAATATCGGCGACAGCTTAATGCATATAGATCATTAGAGACTTATTTCGGATCCATAAAGTTGTGGTCCAAATCACATAATCTGTTTTTCACAATACTCAGTAGATTAATTGATGGCTCGAGTTCTACGTCTCCCTATACTCGAGGGTGTTTCAACAATCAAACAACTAGATACTCCGATCAATCTTGTTAAGTCTACAAAAAGAATCTACCGTTTATCGAGTTTGAAGGCCCCTGGTGACGACAGAATTCCATATGATTATTGGATACTGTAGAACAGCAATTTTATAGCAATTTCACCATATGCTTCTCGTGTGCTTGCGAGAGAATTGCGCTGCATCACGCTATTTCACAATAAATGTTGATAGAAAAGACTGTAACAATTACAGAAGTATGTCTCTTGTAAATATATTTAAAAACATTTTCGAAACAGATTTTCAGATATTACCAGGAATTTATTACTCGGAATTTCAATGTGGTTTCTGCAGAGGAAGATCAACGGTTGAAGGGATCTATTCCCTGAATGAACTTTACGAAAATTAACAAAAACAGTTTATGACAATATACGCTGTTTTGCTTGAATTAACGACTACGTCAAAATCGAAGTTCTATTCAAAATCCTCGAGCATACAGACTGACCTCCAAGAATGTTCAAGCTAGTTATTTCTTTCAACTCAGACTTAAAGGACTCAGACAATTTTGACAGATCCAGTCCAGAATCCTTTGGAATTCGCCGATTCATCAAACGATGAACATATTTTGCTGCAACGCTTTCTGGCAATTCCTTTGGTCTGCTTACTAAGCACATTTACAGGATGAAAACGGAAGGCATTCACCTAGGCACGCGTTTGCATGCCAGGCATTCAAACATGAGCCGGTTTAGTTCTAACCAGTGACCTGCTCTTTTCAGGAGACACAGCCACTTTTGAAAACTCCCATTAACACCTTCTGTCGCCTATTAACTACTTTTCTTGGGCATGCCTTGCGGTTGGGCTTAACATTAACATGAGCAAGACGAAAGTCCTCCGTCCATGATCTTTCACATTTAATCATCACTTTTGAAAACGACCAGCACATAATTTCCCATATCTTTGTTTTACCATTGCGGATAACATATCTATAGAATCGCAGATTCTTAAGCGTGTTAGCGGAGCAGCTGCCATATTTCTTGATTCAACTCTCGTGTCTGCGGACAACGCAAGTTGATTGTGAACACAAATACGAGGATATACAACGAGGGCGTATTAAATGCTCTTCTGTACGGCAGGCAGATCTGGACTATCAAGGCAAGAAACTAACTGAAGCGAAACGTTTTTCAATTAATAAGCTTCTTGAACATTTCGTTCAAAGACAAAGTAACGAGCCTTCGTGTACATTGAAATTTTACCTAATTACGCTAGCGCTGCGGACGTTGACTGTGTCAAACGTTAAGAAATCCTTTTATTATAAAAATATATAATTTCTGGTGAGTTTAGATAACGATTGTTCCTCCGGAGACACCATATGTAATTAATCGAGAAGCTGTGGTGCATGAAAACATTGTACGTTTATGATGTATAATCATAGTCAACGTAGGCCCAAGGAGGCAATCTTCAACGACAACATGGCCAGATGGTAATTATTCATATCAATCTGTTAGTTGCGTGTATCGTGTCCCAAATTCCAGAATTAACGGAAATAATCATTCTAATGCGGCCACTGATATAGAGTACACAATAACACGCAGAAGAATGATGTAAGCCTTCTGATACGTGATATGATTTTAAGTATTCAGTATCATAGAGAAACTAATTATCTTGCAGTTTTTATTTTTCAGTAATCCAGAGATCAAACATAATATTTTAAAAATGTATTCAGCTGAGCATGAAGAACAGGATAACGAGATTTTTAGAATAGTAGCAATCATTTTTAATTATTTATGACAGTTGCTTTAGTGAAACTTAGAATGCCAAATATTTGTAACATCCTCGCAGAGTTTAATATCCAACCGTAGCCGTGATGTCATTATGTGTATCGATATATTCTACAGCAAGACATTTGGGGTTCCGTGTATGTAAATCCTGAATGTGTTTTTGCGGACCAAACAGAAGACAAGCTTAATTATAAACATTATAGTATTGCTGCTTGTGGTTAGATGACACCCGAACTAACATTAATTTTGCCGTGCTACATGATATTCTGTGCCAACACAATAAGTGTATTTGCTTAGCTGCAGTTTATGCATATGGAGCATCGGACTAAAGGAACTCCTGTTGCAAAATTAGTTTTCTTGCAAATGCACCTAGCAACGGAAGCCTGGGTGTGAATATCCATGTTAAATCACTCATTCATTTTAACAACAACGTCTATGTACATTATGTATCGACTTTTTGAGCTGGACAGAATCGGAAAGGGATCTTGGAGTCTGGGTATGCGGCAGTCTGAAGAACAGCCTGCATTGTGAGATTATCTACAAGCGTGCTTCGAAGCTTCTAGGTATGCTGCGACGGATCTTCAAAACATTCTCGCCTGGAACTTTGCCCACCATCATGAACGCCTATATAATTCCAACCATGGAACATGCATCACAAGCTTGGACTCCGTGGTTGAAAAAGGATATAATATTGCTTGACAAAATATACCATCGCGCAACCAAACTCGTGAGAGGTTTCCGTGAACTAGCGTACGAGGAACGATTGAAAAAAACTGAGGCTCCCCACTCCCCTCCAAAGAAGCCTTCGAAGCGATGTGATACTGACATATAAAATATTGAATACCCCACATCATCCCTTAAAACATTTATTCGAATACCGTGATTCACGTCATAAACGCAGCCACTCAGCGACACTGCAAATTCCCCACTCCCGTATCAGCTGTCGCCGATATTTTTATTGTGTACGTGTCTGTTTCCTTTGGAATTCCCTACCCGAAACTCTTGTCATCTCTCTCAGCATCGGAACGTTTATTCGAAATTTGGATACTTATTTGTTGCATAACGATTTGACGACACCTGCGTATTGATTCATGGTAACTATACAACTTGACTATACTTCACATTACATGTTTATTTTATACCTATTTCCTGAATGTATATTTACTATGATATGGTAATTGTGAAGCTATGTGCTTTTTGTGACCATAAATTCTTGAATCTTGAATCTTGAATCTTGAATATCTGTGATTAGTTAAACCAAAGGTTTAGAAAATATCAATTTGCCAGTCGACAAAATTAAGTGGTGAGCAGCGGAGTACATTAGTGATGAGCGCTACGCACTAGCTTTCCAATACAATGCAGAACTATACCCTGCGTCACATCACCAGAGCAAGAAGCTTCGAAGAGTTCGATGACTGCAATTGCTAACTCGTCATTTCGGGTTCGGGAATGATTTCATTCTACTGGTTCGAGAGACAACACTTTGGGAGAAATTATAAGATGGAAAACGTCAGCCGCAATCGAACGATACGCAATTCGTCAATGTCGGTCAAACGATTCATGCGTGAAGTGTACCGGTTGGCAAGCTATCTACTGGCAAATTAAAACGAAGTGACAACCGGGAGAGACATGTTGAGGATCACTGTTGTGAGTGCTTGTTTGGCTATATAAGATAAATGTGTGTGTGCTTTTAACCAATCGGCTCCTCTTGTCGTGTGTGATTCGTAAGTGAACGCGTTTAGCGTTGGAGAGGTTGATCTCGGGGATGAATAGAGATGTAATGAATGTGCGTGCGTGCAACGTGGTGGGGGGCGTGGTTAATGTTAGACGGATGAAACCAAAATGTGATAATTGGCCAAAAGTGCGCCACTGGTTGACCTGATATGCCCTGATGCAATCATTTCAGGATTCTCTATACCCGATCCGCAATGTGAAAACCGTGCTGTGCTGACGTCAACCTATTTCATTATTCTGAATGCTGTCTTATGCACGCGTTCACAAAATTTACCGTGAACTAAGATCTATTGGTCACAGGAATTCTGAATGTTTATCAATACCGCGATAGTTTAAGGAGATTTGTTGAAGTCTAATAATTGCTGTCTCAGGCCGTATAATTCAATAAATACGATTTTATCTCTTTTACGTTTACTAATGTTGATGTTGCAACATATCTTTAGAAACAATGACGGTGGTAAAAATTTTACAGAAAATTATTAACAGCCTTCGCAACTAATCACATTACCAAATACTTTTCTAGTGATGGAAAATGCAATTGAATCTTGATCGCGCATGCTTCATCGTGTTCTCATCGGAACAGTAACGTAATGTCACTGGGCGGTTAATCTCAATCCTAGTAAACGCAGTAATGCACAACGCTCTATGCTCAACGGTTTAGACAGACGGAAGGATAAAAGCAAGGGGACATTTGCACGATACTGCATACAGTTAAATACAAACACGTCGCAAGATCATTGAGCCACATTTTCAAAACATTTCAGGACAATAGGTAGATGAAGAGTGTGTAAAAGATTTGTGTCACTCGTCTCGAAATACTGAATACGATTCTGTGTAACACCAAATGTGTGAATCCCAAATAGAAGCTTCATGATTGCTGCTAGCAAATATTGTGACTTATCCACCTGTTATTAGCATGAGGTCACATTTTTGAGTAGCTAATTCCTACAAAAATCTGCTCTTACACTTCAACTAATGTGAATAAAGTATGCATTATTGACATGGTCTGTAAGTCAGCTCTCGGAATGTACCACTCTCATAACGGTAGTCGGTTGTTCTTGCAAATTCGAATGATTCGAGTTTTTCCGGTATCGAATCTAGGCAAGCTCCGTTGTTCAAGCTCTTTAAGACTTACGCAGGAACAGATTATCTCTGAATTATTAAAACAACGTGCGAAAAACCGCCAGAGTGTATTGCATCAGCATCAAGTTGATGTTGCTTTCATCGTTGAATACGTTATTTTTTGTCACACTAATCATCATCGATCGATCGGCTGAACCACTGCTCGTGCGGACACATATGAACAGCATTGAAATCAACCTTGAACGGGAGACCCAGAAAAGGTATCAATTTAACTCGCCGCTCTGTGTACGGTTGCCAAAGTGCTGTATGTCTTGGTCGATGACTGTATCACGGTTCGCTACTTCGTTTAAATGGCATGCAAACGCGATAATTCGCTGATCATTGATTTTATTCATTATTTACCTATACATCCGAATTCGGTACTGTTTTTTTCTAATGTAATCATTTATCATCTCGTATTTTATAGAGAAACGCCGACTAGTTATTCGAGCGATGCAAATAGTCTGCAAATCGGACTGTATGATAAGCTAAATTACACGTCAGAAATAGCTTTCGAACATACAGCGACATATTTGCATATTGAATTAATATTGTTGAAATTAAAGAACACTACTGGATTATAGATAAGATTGAATAAAAACGAAATTGTGAATAAAAATAACAAAGCTAATACATGAATATAAGTAGAAATGGAATGCATGTGATTATTTTAATGTAGATAACTAATTTTTGTCAATTCCAAGTTTTCATTCTCTTCTACACTGGAACGAAATAAAATCACACAAAAATCGCCTACAGTATTTTTACAATAAGCCAAGAAAAGTGTGTAAAAATTTGCTGGTCAAACGAGGTCATTAAACGTGACCTTTTAGCCTGAGTTACTCAGCTTACATACCACACTAGTCTGGCTTGAAGAAGCCATTCAAGATTGTGACCTTGCACAGAACGACCATGTGGTGTGACTTGGTTAAAGCTGACTAGGTTTGCATGATTCATTTCTGATTCATAGATTCATAGATTCATAGATGATTCATAGATGATATGCAGGTAAAAGTCTACGCTATACAAGACCAACAAAAATGTACATCGGGTCGGATGATAAAAATTATCAAAATATTGTTACATTATTGTCAAACGTGAAAAACATACTTGTCCATGTGGATATCTAGCGATTTCTTAAATAGGTAAACGGTTCCAGATTGTAACACGTGAGTAGGTAAACTGTTCAACAATTGCACTTTGCGAACGGAAAATGCATATTTGCGGCAGTTCAACCTGTTATGCTTTTGCTAAAGTTTCGATTGGTGACCACGCATATGAGTGTTATGGGAAAGATGAAATAAACGACTGCAAGGGTGTTTGTTTGATTGAGCACAGTCCAAATGAATATTAGTGCTCCTCGTTTCAGTCTGCATTGAGCCGAATGCAAATTCAATATTTAAAGTCTCATTTCGTATGGATAATTAGATAGTCCCAGAACGAGTTTTTTCTCACTCTGCGCTGTGGAGTTTCCAATAGCTGAGTATCATTTTTCAACCAAGGATCCCAAGACGTTATATCATATTCAACATGAGGACGAAGGCACGTTGAAATCAATTTGCAGACAATATTGGGGTCAAACGAACCTAGGGCTCTTCTAAGGGGACCCAAGTTGCTTTCAGCTTTGCATTGAGTTTCCTAAGTCTGATTGGATAATCACGCCTAAATCTTTTTCGGAGGAGGCGGGTTTAATAACAGTGCGACCAAGATAATATTCTTTGCTGGACTTGCTGTTGAGAGAAAAAAAGGCTGCATTTCGTTGTCTATGGACCAAGTGTGAATCATATCGAGATCCCGTTGCAGGTTCTGCGTGTCGTCAGTGGAGTTTATCTTGCGCCAAAGCTTTGCGTCATCAAAAAAAACTGTCCGAGGACTGATCCCTGTGGGACATCACGGGCAACTTTAATCGACTCGGGTAGTTCGTTTTTGACTCTCACGTACACCTTACGAGATATCAACCATGCTTTAATCCATGCATGTATTTTACCCCGTACTCCGTAGGTGAGTAGTTTCGACGAAAGTATTTCGCGATTCACACGATCGAAAGCTTTTGAGAAATCGATATAAATCACGTCCACGGAGTTGCCGGTATCCAGTAGCTCAGACCAAGTTTCTTTTGCTAATAGCAAGTTTGTCAGGCAAGATCGTTTTTTCCTGAATCCATGCTGTGCCTCGGAGATTATTATTAATTATCTCAAAGTGATTCCGCACGCCATCAGCTATTATGGACTCCATTAATTTTGATAGCACTGGTGATACCGCTATTGGGCGATGGTTTAATGGGTTATTCCTCTCGCCACCCTTGTAGATGGGACTAATCAGGGCAGTTTTACAAGTTTCTTGTACAAAGCTCTACTCGAACATCATCGTGAATACGTCAGATCTCGGTATTGCCAACTCGGATGATAGATTGTACAAAATGTTTGCGTGTATATCAACTATACCGGGTGAACCTGTTCTCTTGATCTTCGTTAATTTTGTTTGAACGAAGTTGGGGGAAACTCCACTCCGTGGAGAATTGGCAGGCAGCAGCTCTCAGAGCACAAAGGCTGTCCATGGATTGACACTTGTGAGATAAATGATGATAGGTATACGTTTATAGTGGTAGAATTATGCACTGTATTGATTTAAAAATACTCTCAAATGAAGAATATATTTTCGACTGATAATGACAGATCAGGTTTCCAAAGAATTACTTAAAGCTGGAATATACTGACCTATAAAGAAGAAAAGAGTTGTGCAATTTACCGTCTCCTTGTGGAAATTCACACAGTAAAGCTACACATAAACGTTTCTGGTTCACACTCAACCAGTATAACAAAATGAACCTATTCACAGTGTGCATCAAATTCGGATAAACTTTTGTTTTGTTTAAAAACCCATTGCATGACGATTATAGGCTTTTCGGGCACTGTATCGAGTTGTACTATTTAGCATAACAACCCCGCCAAGGACGGTCCCAAGCCCGTCTGAGAAAGGAGGAGGGTTGGGCTTAGGGCTAGCAACACTATCCCGTAAAACCTACATCGCTACGGAAACAATGACAACAGATCCGTGGTTCGGTCATGTCTGCAGGATGGATCCCAGTTCGCATACGAAGGTAGCCATGCACTGGCATCCGCAAGGTAAACGAAAAAGGGGACGGCCCAAGGAAACTTTGCGCAGAACGTTGGAACGCGAACTACATGCACAAGAATTCACGGTGCAGACGGCAACGCAAGCAGCGACAGACCGGAACCACTGGCGTGAAGTTGTCTTCGCCTCATGTACCACCCGGCACGGAGAGGACTGAATGAATGAATGAATATTTAGTATAACGGGAATCTGTAGGAAGAATCTGGCATGTAGTGTTTGAACTATTTGATATGAATTGTTGTTAAACACACAAAGCAACAAGATAACATTTATTTGGATTGTTATGGAACAACCGCCATCAATATAATGATAAGCCGTTATTTGTAAACTTGTCTAAGGAAGCATTTGGTGGGTCAGGAGGGATTGCAAGTTCTAGAATAGTTGATATTTCACTGAATATTCAATATTAGATATAATTGGAAAGTATACAAATGAACTTTCTGACTTCAATGTTTGGTATAAAGCAAGTATTCCGAATAGATAAACCGGAAGCTATTCTTGATGCAATAGATTTGAGCATTGCGGCATGCATCGAAAGATGATTCGCCGAGATGACAACAGAAATGAATAGTACTTGATAAAATATAACCCGAATGCATCGTAGAATTTCCTGCGACAATCGTAAGCTCGACGAATGCAACTTTTAAGCGTAAATTCAAAAATCGTGTCATGCACGTAGTCATCGAGCTGCATAAAACTACCTTTCCTGTGCTGTTATTATTTTCAATGTGCACTATTAAGCTATTGCACCTACATTCGCTGTCGCGATATTAATTCGAAATCGGTGCACATATTTTTGCAAAACCATAAGACCTCAAACGTGTATCAACTGATTGCTAATTGTTATTGTCTATGAATTTATACCTTTGACAAACGTATATTCAACATCGTGTATGGGTTAGGCTAAATGATTTTTGTCACTATAGAATCACAAATGTAGAATCTGTATTCGACTACACAATAATCAGTTTATTCTGCAACAGCAAAAATGAGCTGGTGGATGGTTTGTGCTATGTGACAACAAGGTACGAGACCTAATTATTGATAATGGGGGATTTCAACCTTCCCCATGTCTACATACGGGATGATCATGCATCAGAGACACTTGACATTCAACTTCGAACCGTGATGGATTACGCAACCAATTATAACGACATTCTTGGATTTACTCGTATGAGCGGATCACTCTACCTTGGACCTGCTACCAATATCAGATCTTACCGTTGTATGCGCTGAAGCATATATAGCTGTCTGAAAGAAAACTAGTGGACGAACTCCACATAATTCGAACTATCGACCAACCACCTGGTTCAATATGAACGAATATGCTTCAATATTTGAGGCTCGGCTGCAGCACGATCTTCAGGCCTTGTTTGACCTGTGCAATATTATGAACACAAAGCATGTTATAGACATTTTATTGAATCAGCTTGCTAAAATACCTGCCGATTTGGTAAACTCAATCGGTTTACTTATAGAATACTCACAAGTACTATAGATTTCATATTTCAATGGAAACTTTATCTTTGATTCAAGATTCAAGAATTTATGGTAAAAAAGCTTGTAGCTGTGAAACAATCTGGAAGAGTCGACACTGTTCTGTTTTTTGACAAGTTAAGTAGCATATTGGTCGTTTCAGGTTGAGAGGCGCAAATCGAGTCCTCTTTTTGGCCAAAAAAGATTTCTTTATCTTGCTTCAGTCCACTCTTGGGAGTCATTTGGGGTGGCTTTGCGTTCGATTGCTGATTTTGTGTCCCAGCTGAAGATTCATTTCTTCGTTCAGTTGATAGGGCTTCATCAATCCTGACAGTATTTAATGCAGAATGGGCTGCATTTATATCATTGTTTATGATTACACCTTTTGGGATTTTGTGTTTCCAGCTTTTCCAGTTGGAACGTACAGTATCAACCATAGTACTCATTAGGAAGTTTATCTTTATTAGACGTGTCCCATTACCTTTGTATTTTGCTGAGA
Source organism: Atriophallophorus winterbourni (assembly GCA_013407085.1). Lineage (NCBI taxonomy): Eukaryota > Metazoa > Platyhelminthes > Trematoda > Plagiorchiida > Microphallidae > Atriophallophorus > Atriophallophorus winterbourni. The sequence goes on from JACCGJ010004852.1 coordinate 34,258, forward strand.
AAGGCAGTCTAAAAGTATCCACGACAACGGCCTTTTCGACGAAAATGGCATCAGCAAGAAAACTCCATTGCCTGTAGTCATGCTCAGCTCGCTCGTTAGCCTCAGGATTGTCTGCCAGTTCTGGAACTCCGAGGATGATGAGATTGCGATTAGATGTCTTTCTTTTGTCGTATGTATTGTTCCTCCTTTCGGACCATGGAATATCAACATGAATACGAATATTCAGTGAATTGTTAGACCCAAGTAGGTAAGAATTTAGTAGTACGTTTTCCAGGTCACGCTCATTTTCTAAGTTAACCCTCAAAAGTCTGGGTTTATCCTGATGAGGTGAATCACGCCGTCTAGTTAAACGAGTCAATGCTAACGGCACTACAGTTCCAATTTTCATAAGTTCACACAGTTCCTTCCATTTTTCTTCATCATGCCTTTGACGGTCTTTGAAGAGAGTGCATTCTGGCTCAGGAACGTCAGTACAAATGACACTCAGAAAGTGTGCCTTACGATTGGTGGAGATGTTATTTCGTTTCACCAAAGCATTATCTGTTTTGGGATCAATTTGTTGTTAAACGGCTCGCTTTTCATTCTGGGATTTTGTTGAATTTGTTTCAGACCTTTCCAAGGCACGCGGATCATGGGAACGGCTCAGTTGTTCTGAATTGCTAGGTCGAATGTCCGTATATTCATCATCGCATTTTTTTGCCTTCCTGCTTCCTTAGAAACGGAGATGAAACACGAATGAAGGTGCAATAGTTAAATAGTGCACACTGAAAATAATAACAGCACAGGGAAGGTATTTTTATGCAGCTCGATGACTACGTGCATGACACGATTTTTGAATTTACGCTTAAAAGTTGCATTCGTCGAGCTTACGATTGTCGCAGGAAATTCTACGATGCATTCGGGTTATATTTTATCAAGTACTATTCATTTCTGTTGTCATCTCGGCGAATCATCTTTCGATGCATGCCGCAATGCTCAAATCTATTGCATCAAGAATAGCTTCCGGTTTATCTATTCGGAATACTTGCTTTATACCAAACATTGAAGTCAGAAAGTTCATTTGTATACTTTCCAATTATATCTAATATTGAATATTCAGTGAAATATCAACTATTCTAGAACTTGCAATCCCTCCTGACCCACCAAATGCTTCCTTAGACAAGTTTACAAATAACGGCTTATCATTATATTGATGGCGGTTGTTCCATAACAATCCAAATAAATGTTATCTTGTTGCTTTGTGTGTTTAACAACAATTCATATCAAATAGTTCAAACACTACATGCCAGATTCTTCCTACAGATTCCCGTTATACTAAATATTCATTCATTCATTCAGTCCTCTCCGTGCCGGGTGGTACATGAGGCGAAGACAACTTCACGCCAGTGGTTCCGGTCTGTCGCTGCTTCCGTTGCCGTCTGCACCGTGAATCCTTGTGCATGTAGTTCGCGTTCCAACGTTCTGCGCCAAGTTTCCTTGGGCCGTCCCCTTTTTCGTTTACCTTGCGGATGCCAGTGCATGGCTACCTTCGTATGCGAACTGGGATCCATCCTGCAGACATGACCGAACCACGGATCTGTTGTCATTGTTTCCGTAGCAATGTAGGTTTTACGGGATAGGGTTGCTAGCCCTAAGCCCAACCCTCCTCCTTTCTCAGACGGGCTTGGGACCGTCCTTGGCGGGGTTGTTATACTAAATAGTACAACTCGATTTAGTGCCCGAAAAGCCTATAATCGTCATGCAATGGTTTTTTTAACAAAACAAACGTTTATCCGAATTTGATGCACACTGTGAATAGGTTCATTTTGTTATACTGGTTGAGTGTGAACCAGAAACGTTTATGTGTAGCTTTACTGTGTGAATTTCCACACGGAGACGGTAAATTGCACAACTCTTTTCTTCTTTATAGGTCAGTATATTCCAGCTTTAAGAAATTCTTTGGAAACCTGATCTGTCATTATCAGTCGAAAATATATTCTTCATTTGAGAGTATTTTTAAATCAATACAGTGCATAATTCTACCACTATAAACGTATACCTATCATCATTTATCTCACAAGTGTCGATCCATGGACAGCCTTTGAGCTCTGAGAGCTGCTGCCTGCCAATTCTTCACGGAGTGGAGTTTCCCCCAACTTCGTTCAAACAAAATTAACGAAGATCAAGAGAACAGGTTTACCCGGTATAGTTGATATACACGCAAACATTTTGCACAATCTATCTTCCGAGTTGGCAATACCGAGATCTGACGTATTCACGATGATGTTCGAGTAGAGCTTTGTACAAGAAACTTGTAAAACTGCCCTGATTAGTCCCATCTACAAGGGTGGCGAGAGAAATAACCCATTAAACCATCGCCCAATAGCGTTATCACCAGTGCTATCAAAATTAATGGAGTCCATAATAGCTGATGCCGTGCGGAATCACTTTGAGATTAATAATAATCTCCGAGGCACAGCATGGATTCAGGAAAAAACGATCTTGCCTGACAAACTTGCTATTAGCAAAAGAAACTTGGTCTGAGCTACTGGATACCGGCAACTCCGTGGACGTGATTTATATCGATTTCTCAAAAGCTTTCGATCGTGTGAATCGCGAAATACTTTCGTCGAAACTACTCACCTACGGAGTACGGGGTAAAATCCATGCATGGATTAAAGCATGGTTGATATCTCGTAAGATGTACGTGAGAGTCAAAAACGAACTACCCGAGTCGATTAAAGTTGCCCGTGATGTCCCACAGGGATCAGTCCTCGGATCACGACCCCAATGTAGTGCACTCGTCCGGTGCTTATTTTATGACGCAAAGCTTTGGCGCAAGATAAACTCCACTGACGACACGCAGAACCTGCAACGGGATCTCGATATGATTCACACTTGGTCCATAGACAACGAAATGCAGCCTTTTTTTTCTCTCAACAGCAAGTCCAGCAAAGAATATTATCTTGGTCGCACTGTTATTAAACCCGCCTCCTCCGAAAAAGATTTAGGCGTGATTATCCAATCAGACTTAGGAAACTCAATGCAAAGCTGAAAGCAACTTGGGTCCCCTTAGAAGAGCCCTAGGTTCGTTTGACCCCAATATTGTCTGCAAATTGATTTCAACGTGCATTCGTCCTCATGTTGAATATGATATACCGTCTTGGGATCCTTGGTTGAAAAATGATACTCAGCTATTGGAAACTCCACAGCGCAGAGTGAGAAAAACTCGTTCTGGGACTATCTAATTATCCATACGAAATGAGACTTAAAATATTGAATTTGCATTCGGCTCAATGCAGACTGAAACGAGGAGCACTAATATTCATTTGGACTGTGCTCAATCAAACAAACACCCTTGCAGTCGTTTATTTCATCTTTCCCATAACACATATGCGTGGTCACAATCGAAACTTTAGCAACAGCATAACAGGTTGAACTGCCGCAAATATGCATTTTCCGTTCGCAATGTGCAATTGTGGAACAGTTTACCTACTCACGTGGTACAATCTGGAACCGTTTACGTATTTAAGAAATCGCTAGATATCCACATGGACAAGTATGTTTTTCACGTTTGACAATAAAGTAACAATATTTTGATAATTTTTATCATCCGACCCGATGTACATTTTTGTGGGTCTTGTATAGCGTAGACTTTTACCTGCATATCATCTATGAATCATCTATGAATCTATGAATCTATGAATCAGAAATGAATCATGCAAACCTAGTCAGCTTTAACCAAGTCACACCACATGGTCGTTCTGTGCAAGGTCACAATCTTGAATGGCTTCTTCAAGCCAGACTAGTGTGGTATGTAAGCTGAGTAACTCAGGCTAAAAGGTCACGTTTCGTGACCTCGTTTGACCAGCAAATTTTTACTCACTTTTCTTGGCTTATTGAAAAAATACTGTACGCGATTTTTGTGTGATTTTATTTCTTTCCAGTGTAGAAGAGAATGAAAACTTGAAATTGACAAAAATTAGTTATCTACATTAAAATAATCACATGCAATCCATTTCTACTTATATTCATGTATTAGCTTTGTTATTTTTATTCACAATTTCAATCCAGTAGTGTTCTTTAATTTCAAAAATATTAATTTAATATGCAAATATGTCGCAGTATGTTCGAAAGCTATTTCTGACGTGTAATTTAGCTTATCATACAGTCCGATTTGCAGACTATTTGCATCGCTCGAATAACTAGTCGGCGTTTCTCTATAAAATACGAGATGATAAATGATTACATTAGAAAAAAACAGTACCGAATTCGGATGTATAGGTAAATAATGAATAAAATCAATGATCAGCGAATTTTCGCGTTTGCATGCCATTTAAACGAAGTAGCGAACCGCGATACAGTCATCGACCAAGACATACAGCACTTTGGCAACCGTACACAGAGCGGCGAGTTAAATTGATACCTTTTCTGGGTCTCCCGTTCAAGGTTGATTTCAATGCTGTTCATATGTGTCCGCACGAGCAGTGGTTCAGCCGATCGATCGATGATGATTAGTGTGGCAAAAAATAACGTATTCAACGATGAAAGCAACATCAACTTGATGCTGATGCAATACACTCTGGCGGTTTTTCGCACGTTGTTTTAATAATTCAGAGATAATCTGTTCCTGCGTAAGTCTTAAAGAGCTTGAACAACGGAGCTTGCCTAGATTCGATAACGGAAAAACTCGAATCATTCGAATTTGCAAGAACAACCGACTACCGTTATGAGAGTGGTACATTCCGAGAGCTGACTTACAGACCATGCCAATAATGCATACTTTATTCACGTTAGTTGAAGTGTAAGAGCAGATTTTTGTAGGAATTAGCTACTCAAAAATGTGACCTCATGCTAATAACGGGTGGATAAGTCACAATATTTGCTAGCAGCAATCATGAAGCTTCTATTTGGGATTCACACATTTGGTGTTACACAGAATCTTATTCAGTATTTCGAGACGAGTGACACACTCTTCATCTACCTATTGTCCTGAAGTGTTTTGAAAATGTGGCTCAATGAACTTGCGACGTGTTTGTATTTAACTGTATGCAGTATCGTGCAAGTGTCCCCTTGCTTTTATCCTTCCGTCTGTCTAAACCGTTGAGCATAGAGCGTTGTGCATTACTGCGTTTACTAGGATTGAGATTAACCGCCCAGTGACATTACGTTACTGTTCCGATGAGAACACGATGAAGCATGCGCGATCAAGATTCAATTGCATTTTCCATCACTAGAAAAGTATTTGGTAATGTGATTAGTTGCGATGGCTGTTAATAATTTTCTGTAAAATTTTTACCACCGTCATTGTTTCTAAAGATATGTTGCAACATCAACATTAGTAAACGCAAAAGAGCTAAAATCGTATTTATTGAATTATACGGCCTGAGACAGCAATTATTAGACTTCAACAAATCTCCTTAAACTATCGCGGTATTGATAAACATTCAGAATTCCTGTGACCAATAGATCTTAGTTCACGGTAAATTTTGTGAACGCGTGCATAAGACAGCATTCAGAATAATGAAATAGGTTGACGTCAGCACAGCACGGTTTTCACATTGCGGATCGGGTATAGAGAATCCCGAAATGATTGCATCAGGGCATATCAGGTCAACCAGTGGCGCACTTCTGGCCAATTATCACATTTCGGTTTCATCCGTCTAACATTAACCACGCCCCCCACCACGTTGCACGCACGCACATTCATTACATCTCTATTCATCCCCGAGATCAACCTCTCCAACGCTAAACGCGTTCACTTACGAATCACACACGACAAGAGGAGCCGATTGGTTAAAAGCACACACACATTTATCTTATATAGCCAAACAAGCAATCACAACAGTGATCCTCAACATGTCTCTCCCGGTTGTCACTTCGTTTTAATTTGCCAGTAGATAGCTTGCCAACCGGTACACTTCACGCATGAATCGTTTGACCGACATTGACGAATTGCGTATCGTTCGATTGCGGCTGACGTTTTCCATCTCATAATTTCTCCCAAAGTGTTGTCTCTCGAACCAGTAGAATGCAATCATTCCTGAACCCGAAATGACGAGTTAGCAATTGCCGTCCTCGAACTCTTCGGTGCTTCTTGCTCTGGTGATGTGACGCAGGGTATAGTTCTGCATTGTATTGGAAAGCTAGTGCTTAGCACTCATCAGTAATGTACTTCGCTGCTCACCACTTAACATTGTCGAGTGGCAAATTGATATTTTCTAAACCTAAAAACTGTTCTACACGATTGCACTCAAATTTATTTGCATTATTAATACACGATCGGTCCCAAACATATTCCAAACGAAGGATGTACAGTTTCTTTATTTCACGGGGTCAAAAAGGCATCCAACTTTCTCTCAAACATGTTTTGAATCGAGCAGTTCACAACATGCTCGGGGAGATTATTCCAAGTATACAAATTCGCATGGCAAAAATGTTGTCTACAGTTGACCTGTGAGTGAGAAAAAGTCAGATTCAATGTTTGAGATCTCGTACTTTGTATGAGCCCAGTAGATTAAATAAGCATTGTGAATGGTGATTTGAGGTAGTAAAACTATTGTAAACGAAAATCCAATTCCCTCGAAGACGACGATGTGGATAACCGAATCAGTTTATGAGGGCGATTAGTTCATTGTGCGGTTGTCGACTTTACTTCAACGGCAAGTTCTGTAGTTCGATAGTATTTTCTTCGCAGAATCGCGACATCTTGTTTAAGCCATGGTGACCCTGCTTGAACTGCATATTCCAAAGCACGTATTTATCATAGAGAGAATCGTCTGTGTTGGGAACATCTTTAGCAAAGAAACATTTTGTGATCTCTCCCGATAGACAGGTTTTCGGTGTATCGACATCCATAAAGTGTTACTTAACCACACCCCCAAATCATTTTGCTCTGTGTTCCAAGAAAGACTGAGCGCACCAAGAGAATATTGAATCTCTATATATTTTCCAGAGGTCAAAATGTGGCACATCTTGAAAATTGAAGAATAGGCGATTTTTAAGTGACCGAGTATAGATGTTGTGAAGATCCTTCTCGAGCAATTCACAATCATCCGACTTATTGATCCTCGACTACACTTTTATTATGTCTGTGAACAATCATAAAGTGCGAAGAGGATTGATCCGAGGTGGGATCCCTAAACCATTCTATTTGTTACGGCTACCCGCTTCTACAAAGCACGGTCCACATAGATTTGAACAAGCCGATCTGTCAGGTAATTTTCTAATCATGCTAACAGTCTGTGAGCGATACCACAACGTTATATTTTTCTGTGGTTAACACAGTCAAAAGCTTTCGATATATTTAGGTAGCATACATGGATGCTATTCCAAACATCTACAGCTCAAGCCAAGTCGTCAAGGATAAGGACGAGTTTAGTAAGGCAGATATATCCCTTTCTAAAGCCATGTAGCGCTTCCAAGAATAGCCTATTTTTTAACGTATGTGCTTTATTTGTTTGTCGTGATCCTTTTGAGCAACTTGAAGACGGTGGCCAATAAAATTGCAGGCCTGTATTTTGCGGGCTCTAAATGTCGGTATGACACATTGAGACAGCGATTCTCATAATAACTCAGAAAGAGGTCCGCATAGAAATTCGGCACATTGCTTGAGTGTACTTGTGGTAATTTCCTCAGAACCAGGTATTTTTTGGTATTCAAGTATTGTGGAATTCCCAGCAACTCTTCTATGGTTAAAGTTACAGTGTAAAAAGGACCGAAAATATGCCACCTAGGTACTAAATTTTTGTCTTCAGAAATCAGTTTAATGACATGGATTCTAATGTATTGTGGTGCTCACATCCCCATCCCTTACACACCACTACCGGTCTCCGACTGTTTGCTGTTATTGGGTGGAGACAGTAAGATCAGGTTCAGACCGAAATTACACCCGTGTTGATTAGGTACTAAATTATGATAGTTTATTTAGTTTAGATTCCGCAATCGAATCGACTGTGTATTCGAAATCTGAAATCGTTGAAATATTAATTTGAGAGTTAGGCCTGACTTATTTGTTGAGCTTCGTGAAAATGCCGGAAAACTAGTCCTGTAATACGATGCCTTCAATTTGCCAGTCGATAATAAAACTTGGACGTTTGACATTTTAGATAAGCATATCTTTATGGTAATTGTTCTTGCATTATTTTTTCGCTCTGCTCGACACAGTCAAAATGTAAGACCAAATGGTCGCCCGATCCAAGCAGGCTATCATAAGTAAAGTTTTCTACGGATTGCTATTCAATTATATAGATTGGAGCCAGAACAGAAAGTATATCTGTCCCATTGTATCTTGTATTTCATTCCACATGATTAAAAAAGGGAATATCTTCAATAATCTGCTGGAAGTTGGTATCAATGGAGGTCTGATGATTTGTTGATCTACAGCAGGTTAGGCAGATCAAAATCTACCGTCACCAAGATTCCGGTATTGTTTCTCGAGTTAATCAAGCGTAGCTTTTCGAGTAGAATCATATTCTATTTAATCCCGGGGCTTGTTTGACGATAAATTACACAGAATACGCAATCGTTGCACGTGGTTGTTGTCATTAAGCACCATATTGTATCCCAAAGAACGAAGTCGGGATATATGAATTCTCTGTATGTGAGTTTGCTATCACAATAGTGACGCACCTCCTCTCCGTGATAGACGGTTTCGGCGAAGCAGCGACACACCAGCACTATTCACTTAATAGTCATATATTTCCGTGTTGAGTCACGTTATGGTAATGGAAATTAGCTGAGGTCGATTTGTCTCAAACCTTGTGACAAGTTCTGCAAATTTTGTTTATCGAATATTATGCATTGATATACAGGCAGCCACGCACACATGCATCACACCGGGCTTTCCGCTACTCTTTTGTAAGAACTTCCTAATGGTTATTCACGCGCGCTGAGTTTCTTCAATCGGAACAATTTCCTCCTCGGTCTCATCCTGTTCGCTTTCCACCATCTCTTCACTGCACAGCATATTCTCCATCGTCAGATCCTCCTGAGCTGACATTGACTCACTTGACTTAATCCCTTGAGTTCCCGGAGGAACAAAGGGCCTCGGCAACATGTCTCCAGTTTGATCTGTCCATAGCAGCCAGTTTGATGCCGTTCCAGTTAAGTCCACACTCATCAGGTTTCCGATCCATAGAGTAGCACGGATTTGACGTTGCTTTTTAATATACGGAGTTTCGTGCGTTTTGATAGAACCTTCGACTCCCAAATGGGTTTCAAAGCTATGAACGCGTATCTTGCTTTGCCGATTCTGGCGACTATGTCTTCGTCCGTGCCACCACTTATTGAAACAATGCTGCCGAGGTAGACGAATTGCGTGACGTCTTTGACTGCTTTACCATTGATGGTGATTGATGGGTGTTCATTATTTAGCACACGGAGGACTTATGTTTTTTCGGTATTCACGCGTAGTCCTGCATATGAAGCAGAGTGTGATAGTCTATCGGTCTTTCTCGGAAGACCTTTGGGGTCACGTGATATCAGGCAGACATCACCAGCGTATTCCAGATCCTCCAAATGGTCGGATTCCTTCCAATCGACAACGTTCTTCTCACCTTTTACTGACATAACAGACAAATAATTTTTAAAATGTTGTCATTGTTATGCGTGAGACTGCGCTTTTACGCCTGTAGATCGTTTATGCTGGGCATGTTGTGATTGGCTTGTTTTGGTGGTGTCGGGAGGAAGCATCGCGTGTTTGACCTTGAAGGAGTTTGACTTTGTGCGCAGTTGCGCTGTATTTCGTCGCTTCACTTTTGGAACGTGAATGTAATAATCGAGCAGTGCGTGGAATTTCACAACTTGTGCCTTTTAACAGTGGCATACTAGCGAGATTTCGTGGAGGCATAGTAAATTTAGTTTGCTTGGAATTTAGTCCGCGCCAAGTAAAAGTGGTATAATACCGAGAGTGGCATAATAACGCAATGTGACTGTGCTACTTCTGTTGTGCTAGAAAATACAGGAGATCGATTGCATTACACTCATTGTGAATATTTAGAAGGAACTGCTACTAATGAGTAGTTTCACATAATGAACAAAATCTTCAGCACTCTCCAAATTATATGTATCATGCGTTAGCTCAGAAACCGTTCGTTTTTCTTACAAATTCAAACTTTTTATAGAAACGAATAGAATCAAAGTAAGCTAGAAGGCGGGGTTGTTACAATAGCTTGAAAATTTATTTACCCTCGATGAAGAACTTTTAAATACTTGATACGTCATTTAGAAATGCGGTATGAATTGTCTACATACTAGAGGGTTGGGATAGATAAGACAGATCAACTTGTAGCTAGTAAAGTGAACCGCGATCAGATCTCCTTGATCTGCAACTCTACTCTGACGCCAGTGTAACTTAGCTAATATTTAATAATTATAAAAAAACATTAACTGAGCAAAATTAGTTATGCACTTTTGAAAATGTGAGCCAGAGTCAATTGAATTCGGCTTTGGTACATGAATATGATTACCCGATTGGTCACAAATATTTTCCACGCAAATATACCACTGAAAGTCGACATGCTCACATGACGTATCACTATCTACGCTTCTCAGCGAAAATGTGAAGCCGAACCGGTGGGTGAAACGTCACTTTTTCATATTATCTCTTAGGGAAATCACACCTTCTCTGATAAACCGTCTGCGACAGAAGCGAAGCGCTATCCAGTGTGGCTTTAAGCGAATTCATACACATTTACTTCCGCCTCAAACATATTCTAATCATTTGATAACACAATCAAGAATCAAAATTTATAGTAAAAATGCAGATAGTGAATAGGATATACGCATAAATTTCACATAAATCGTATTTTCATGTTTCGATCCATGTGGGTCAGAAGAGCGGTAAACATGATTCCACATTTGCCGTAAAGTGAGGTTAAATTATTTTTTCAAGTGCACTAGTGGTTTTCAGTAAACAAAGTCCAAAACAGTATTGTTGGCCTCCTTCGGTATGTCAGAATTAGGTTACTTCAGATGTGCCTGCGTTCGCGAGTGCTTATCCTGAGTATAGCCAGTCGCTGCTCAATGGATAGATTATAGGATCCGGTAACCATTTAATTTGTCTTATGATAAACCATCTCAGGCAGCCAGAGGTCAATTTCCCACTATGGTCCCAACGCTTGTATTGAACGGTCCACGACTTATCTGTGTTGAACGCCTTTCTCAATGGATACGTCGTAAGTTAATCTACTTAAGCCGCGTATGCTCCGTTCACGCTTATAGACAGACTCGCACAGCAGACTGCTTATCAAAATTTCCTAATAAACAGATGTCAAAATGTTTCCCCGATATACACCACTCAAGCGTGTGACTACCAAGTGCGTATAAGAACGATGATGGGATTCAAACATGTATCATTTTTCATTATCGGACATAGAAGTGCAGCTTATGTATTGTGGTGCTCACATCCCCATCCCTTACACACCACTACCGGTTTCTGTCTGTTTGCTGTCATCAGGCGGATACACTAACATCACTTTCAGTGAATCTTCAAACAGTGGAAAAGCGGTAAACAAAGTTAAACTTGTATGCCGCTGTTATATAGGGTTCTTACCAAGAACCACGATGTTCACATGCAGAATCACAAAATGATTCCTGGCCAAGTGCTCGAGGCGCATGTAAAAGACCAATGTAATGTGGTGCAGCTTATTTATGTCTGATTAATAAATAGGCAATCCTCAAGATCCAAGCATCATCCAAAAAGAACAAGTTCATATCTTACACATTGTGGATGATAATTTATAAATATTATGAATAGGATTGGGCTGAGGGTTGAACTTTGTGGGACTCCGCTCACGAGACATTCTGTCATCTATTCTGATTAACGCTTCACGATCAGACAAATAAATTGTGAACCTGGCAAGCTGATTTCCAGTAAAGCCTACATCCTACAGCTTCCGAAGCAGTAAAGAGTGGTCAACATAATCGAAGGCATTAGATATATCTAAACAACAGGCATGCACACAACTCCCATCGTCTGATGATTGCGTCCAAACACTTGCAGTCGTGAGCATGTTAGTTAAGCGGTGTTTTCAATTCATAATATGCTTGAGAAATAAGTCAATGCTGCTCGATATCCGTGATAAAGCTTCCGCACACCAAGCGTTTAAATACTTTATAAACAACTGAGAAAACTGTCAGAGAGCGATAATTTTCCTGATATGAACGACTGCCACATTCATTGATTGTTGTAATAACACCGGCTTTCAAGTCAGCTGGTACCATTTCCGAATTTATTGGGTGCTTAAATAAATTACATTGCGAGCTTCAGCAAACATGACCTTAGAATAGCTGGCATTATCTCGTTAACCCCTTTTTGTGTCAACTGTGAGCCTGTGTGAACAATCGTAGAATTGAAAACAATTAAAATGTCTCCTCTATTGAGCCTGGCAAAGTTAATGTCAAAGATGAATCCTTTGGACAAATAACGCGCGGAAAATGTAGCTAAGGCATCCGCTGTATCCATGGCAGAATCTGTGAATCCATCTGATGTCCAAATACGAAAAACGCCTGGTTTAACCATAGTCGGGTTCAGTGCAATCATGTTGAGTACCTTGGGATGAATTTCCATCTGGTCTACTAGTTCTCTTCCAATCATTTGGGATCCGTCTATTTGATCAGATTTTCTGCAGCAGAGGAAGTAACGTATCAGCCGAGGTGTCCAAATCAGCCTTAAGAGCTTCTGGTAGTGAGATCAATGGTATCGATTGGAAGGAATCCGAGCATTTGGAGGATCTGGAATACGCTGATGATGTCTGCTTGATATCACGTGACCCCAAAGGTCTTCCGAGAAAGACCGATAGACTAGCACATTTTGCTTCATATGCAGGACTACGCGTGAATACCGAAAAACAGAAGTCCTCCGTGTGCAAACTGATAAGCACCAATCAATCACGATCAATGGTAAAGCATTCAAAGACGTCACGCAATTCGTCTACCTCGGCAGCATTGTTTCAATTAGTGGTGGCACGGACGAATACATAGTCGCCAGAATTGGCAAAGCAAGGTACGCGTTCATAGCTTTGAAACCCATTTAGGAGTCGAAGGTTCTATCAAAAAGCACGAAACTCCGTATATTCAAAAGCTACTCTATGGATCGGAAACCTGGCGAGTGACAGCAAAGTCTTCTGGCCGCTTGCAATCATTCCACAATAATTGTCTTCGTCGAATTATTGGGGTAAAATGGCCAGAAAAGTTAAGGAATAAAGACCTGTGGCAGATTGCTGCTGAGGACCCGATCGCCCGGCAGATCAGTAGAACAAAGTGGAAATGGGTTGGGCACACCTTGCGGAAACCTTATGATGACATCACGCGTCATGCTCTGGTATGGAACCCAATCGGGAAGAGACGGGTCGGACGCCCAAGGCTATCTTGGAAGCGCTCGTATGAAGAGGAAATCCGCAAGTGTGGACTTAACTGGAACGACATCAAACTGGCTGCTATGGACAGACCAAACTGGAGACAAGTTGCCGAGGCCCTATGTTCCTCCAGGAACTCAAGGGATTAAGTCAAGTAAGTCAAGTCAAGTCTACTAGCTCGAGAATTAAGGACGTCACCATGTTTCGGATTTTCATGAAATTCGAAATTTAACCCATGAGACCGAATTCGCACGCCTTACTTCTACACACTCACAGGCGACAAGGTTGGGGTGTAGTGGATAAAATAAGTATTGCTCGAAAACTTCCGTTTGTTGACCTCCTTCGGTCGATGTCGAACATAGATGTAAATCACAATCACAATGTGAGCGGTCAAGAGAAAGTTCTTCCCTACTCGCAGGGTCAATGCCAAGAGTTTTCACATCTCTTTGTACCGCAAATGAGGCCTGATTAATATTCGAGTAACTGATTTCAACTCACCATAGAGAAAATGTTTCGGAATACGACCATTTTCCATTCTGTATGTATGAAAGCACAAGCCTGATCTAGACAAAGTGCCGCAAAGTCAGAGACTGCACGTAGGCGAAGATACTGTCAGGTTGCCCAGGCCTAGATAGATATGAGGAAGAAAAAAGAACAGGAAATGGTAGTGAGACTCTAGCCTGTTTCAGCATGCAGCTCACTACCTCTAGCCAATCAATTTAGCACGGTGTTAGCCGCACAGCACAAAGTACTGCACGATTGCACATCTGTTCTGTAGACGTGACCAAGCCACCGCAGGCGGTGCTGTCGTAGCAGAATGAACACGCTCTGTAAACCAGCTTTTGAAAGCACTTCAGCATTAGTCCCTCTGTCCATCTAAGATATGTTGAGGATACGATGGATGCTTCGTAGATGGAAAGCATTCAGCTTCCGTTCAAGATACACAACATACAATATTAACCCTTTTCCAGAACAATTGGCCAAAATTGTTGATCAACATCATACCTGACATCAAAATATTTCAATAGCACTATATATGCATGTAAAGAGAGACTGTCACGCGCCTAAGTGATAATGACAGTCAACAAGTTAGGAATGCAAATAAAGCGTAGACCAGGACAACAAAAAACAAGTTTTTGGCGGGTGACCAAGTTGTATTAATATCTAATAAATGCTAACGAAGTAGTCATTGAAAACGTTAGGTACACTACCGAGAAGAAGCAGTTTGAGAATCAATCAATCATGCCAACGCCGGAGATTTTTGTTCGCTAGCCGAGCGTTTCAGTTCGTTTATGCATCGGGTCAATGCCTCTTTTTCTTAAGCAGGCGTTATTCCCTCGATCACTTTATTTACCACCCACTGCACCAGATACTGATGTCGGAAACGAAGTTCGCTACTAGATCGAGCCAGAAAATAGTCCTTCTTGAGAAAAGAAACGCGAAGATACTTCAAAATCACGTCATTTCATATGCTGAACAAAGCATCACACGTCAAATACGGATGAATGACATGTAGACAATGATAACATCGCGACGGGAGGATGCAACATGCATCTTTGCAGCTTGCGACCACCGACGTAAACTGGTGTGCGGTATGGTGGAAAAGCCTGCTTGTGGAAGGTTGTCAATTCGATTTCACACAGTAGTCGGACAAGTAACATAAAAATAATCACTATCCATAATATTCAACAAATAATTCGGGAAATCGAATAATGATCATTTAGAGAAAAAACAGCAAAGTTGAATGGAACGGAATGAAACCACAAGCCTGATCCAGTCAAAGTGCCGCACAGTCAGAGACTGCACGTGGGCTAAGATAATGTCAGGTTGCCCAGGCCTAGACAGAGATGAGGGTGGAATAGAAATGGAAATGGTAGTGAGACTCCAGCGTGTTTTATCATGCAGCTCACGACCGTTGGCAAAGTTGAAACGTTAACCTTTCGTGGATTCACGCAATAAAAGCACGTTGAACTGTAAGTCTCCATAAGCAGGACTTAAAAATGGAAATGTACATGTGATTAAACAAAAGCTCACAGATTTGTAACTTTAATGAGCCAATTAATGAGTGGCGAAAAGTTGAAGATTTTAAATTGAACGTCAAAATGGTAAACATGACCGCTTTAGCAGGACTATGATTCCCCATTCGCAAAACGTTTACTAATCAGCAAAGTTTATACCTCCCAACTTGTTCTGATAGCTGTTGCCACCAAAGAATCTATTCGGGATAGTTCAAACACAGCGATGGGCGAAGACCTGCAGATATCTACCTCTACAGTGTCAAGGTTTCACATTGATACAAGAAATCCGCGCGAATTGCTACGTTAGAATATGGCACTGGAGTAAGCATGTTTAACGCAGCAGATAGCCGATGTTACAAAATGCTACCGTAGATCTGGAAATTCAAGCCTTTCTGCCTTCCATCAAGATTCAAATTGAAATTCTCTGGTCCAAAGACAGTCATCTCTAAAGAGATATACTTCAGACCAAACAATTCAACAAGTCGATCGCGGTGGTTTAGCAGATAATCTTCCCACCGCGGTGTCCGAAAATATCACACAACTGCGAAACGGTAATAAACGATGCTGGTGAGTCGGTATATGGCAGTTCCATCTATAGATGAAGGTCCCACTGATCTCCTACACTACCTTTCGATTATTAGAACCAGGGATTCCGTCTGGTTTCGTATATAATGCAGAACATAGACGCATCAGAAATAAACTAAAGCGAAGCATTCGATCAGATAGGGAAGCGTGGTGGCTGTAAAAGTTGAGTAAATAGAGGTGACCAGCAATTCAGGTAACGTCCAAAGGCTGCTTCAGATAATTTGATCTACGAGTTCTAAAAACATTGAAGTTAGCGAGACAATTGTAGAGAATTGTGTTGGTGGTCCGACAAGGGTGTCCAATTTTGTAATTGACGCTATAATGCATGTAATGTGGGCGTACCGATGACCGCTACAACACACGTTTTAACTTAGATTATACCGACGTAGTTCTATCCTTCGATTCCTATAAGGATGCTCAGTCTACTTTAGACCGACTATATAGCATCATATCAACGATTCGTATACGCTTTGCAGCTTCCATGTGCAAAGTTCTTATACAGCATTATGATCCAATCGAAACAGCTCTACGCTTCAACGATTAGCAACTTAAGACTGTAGATTGTCTACCTATTTGTGAACTTGTATTACTAGCAACGCTTGCTTAAATAAGGAGAACTCAGCTTGCACTTCCAGAGCTACGGTAGATTTTCGTAACTTGGGTCATCTTTGGTGTCGAACAGGTTTGTCTCTAAAGCTTAATTATAGAGTCTATAACGCTACGGAACGCGCAGTTTTACTGTACGGATGTGAAACCTGGACACCAAAAGAAGAAATTAAGACGTATGCATATCTTCGACAATCGCTGTCTCCGCACCATCGAATACGCAATGCAACTATCCGTAATAGAATCTCTAATAGCAACGTACATATCAAAAAAGTTAACATGCATAGACTTCGCTGGTTAGGCCACGTATTGATAATGAGAAATCTTCGTTTTCCTAACGCGGTTTTGTTTGTCACTCATAACTCGGAATGACGTCGATGTAAGTTTTGACTGTTAAACTAGCTCCGGTTGGTGCGACCGTTCTCCCAGGTTGGGTTCAAAAGATGAGAATTCGTATAAGCTTCCTATCCTTAGTGACATGGCTCAAAATCTGCTCAATAACGTTCTTGTTGTAGACATGCTCTCGGAGGGTTTGATTAATCTTGTTCGTTGTCAAGTGAAGTGGCGATCAAAGCTTGGTATGATGCATGACAGTCAAAGCGCAAGGGAGGTGTCATGCTGATGTCGCTCAACTCGTTCACAACACTTGCTTGTCTGTGACTAATTTTTCATAGATTCATTAGCTTTTCAAGTCCCACCCTTCCCGATAACTTCAATTTTTTTACTATATCACGGTGGTATGGCAGTTAAGCACTTGGTACGTGCTACCGGTGTAATGCTGTCAATGATGATGATGCTTTAGTCTTATATCAATAGTCAATAGTCAATAGTATATTATGGTACAAAAGCTATGAGCTTAAAATATAACCATAGGATAGTCAGTACAGGGGGTCGGGTGGAGTTCAGCGGGTTCGGCGTCAATCGCCAAAGTTCAGTAAAGGGTGTCGTTATGTATCATAACAGTCAATACAGGGGGAGATGAATCGGCCAGGTTACGTAAACGTATCTGGAAAGGAAGAGGAAAATGGGTGCAGTATCGGGAAGAAGAAAAAAAGAGAATCCATTAAACTTGTTGAGAAAAATAGAGATAAGCGTCAAGCCGCTTTTTAAAAATCGAAAGCGATGGGGAGGTTACGACAAAAACTGGTAGATCATTCCAAAAACGAGGGGTACGGACAGAAAAGAAAAATTTACGGCAGTTTAACCGACTGGGCTGGTGGGCTAGCTTGAAAACATGCCCCCGGGTTCCGGAACTGGGTGCCATCAAAAGCAGTCCATGGCACGGATGTTTGTT
Organism: Atriophallophorus winterbourni; assembly: GCA_013407085.1. Lineage (NCBI taxonomy): Eukaryota > Metazoa > Platyhelminthes > Trematoda > Plagiorchiida > Microphallidae > Atriophallophorus > Atriophallophorus winterbourni. The sequence continues at coordinate 52,098 of JACCGJ010004852.1, forward strand.
CTCCTTAAGGATCTGGAAAACCAGTATCAGATCACCTCGGATGCGACGGTAACTGATCGGGAACACGTTGAGTTGCTGGAGGCGGTCCTCATAGTTCAGTAAACTGAGTCCTTTGACGAGCTTTGTGAACCTCCGCTGAGCCTTCTCTAGGACGTGATGGTCACGCTTTAACCATGGAGACCAAACGGATACCGATTATTCCAGGTGGGGTCTGATGTACGCGTGTAGGAGCGAGGAAAAGAGGCGGCGGTCAAAAGACCCGAATACCCTTTTGAGGAGCCCTACGTTGCGATTGGCGACTGATGATGCGAGGGAACATTGGGCTGAGCACCCCAGATCACTTTGAACCAATACGCCGAGGTCCTTTTCTAGCATACTCACCGAAAGTTCGGTGTTCCCTAGCTTGTAACTAGGTTCGCCAGAGTGACGGATGCGGAGAAATCGGCATTTTCGTGGGTTGAAAGGGAGCTGGTTCGACGTTGCCCAGTTATTAATTGAGGCAAGATCGGCTTGCAGGTCATCACAATCATTCGAGGAAGAGAGGATGCGCCATAGCTTGATATCATCTGCGAACATCAGAAACGGCGAGTTCACACATGCTCCAATGTCGTTGATGAACATCAAGAACAGACACGGACCGAGTACAGAGCCCTGGGGTAATCCGCATTGTATTGAAAAACAATCAGAGAGCGATTGTCTGACGCGAACGCGGAGTGTCCTGGAGCGGAGGAATTCGGCTAACCAAGACAAAAGTGGGTTACCAATTCCAAGTAGGCCAAGCTTTTGCAGTAAAATAGCATGGTTAACACGGTCAAAAGCTTTGGAGAAATCCAAGTATATAACGTCGACACCATGGCCCGCATCAACAGCCTTGGTCCAGCTGTCCCGCGCCAGAAGCAAGTTTGTTGTACAGGAGTGTCCGCGGCGAAATCCATGTTGTTCGATGGCGACAGCATTCGTGTTCTCCATAAAAGCCATCAAATCATCGGATACAATAGATTCCATTACTTTGGAAAGCACAGGGAGCAGGGTGACTGGGCGGTAATTTGCAGGATCACTGCGGTTTCCACCTTTATATATCGGGGTTATGATCCCCTGTTTCCAATCTTCGGGAACATGGGAGATATCGAACAGACGTTGGAAGTACATGGAAAGTGGTTCACAAAGTTGCACAGCAACCGCACGCAATGCTTTCGGTGTAATCCGGTCTACTCCAGGTGATGAATTTTCACGGAGCTGCATGATCTTTTTATATGTTCAGAAACCGTGCAGTTAACTTGTTATGGTAATCCAGCTTATCTTGACGCACAAGAGACGTAAAGTGGTTGCGTAATTGTCGATATGCTTCCCAATTTCGCGCACACTCTTCCGATCGGAACTTACTCCAAGCAGCGTTTCTGCAGCAGATCCACTTACAAGTTCTACTACGAATTAAAGTACGTAGGATACGTCGTTTGTCTGGCAACGAACGAGGAACGAATTTAACGGGTGAGCCACAGCACCCTGCTTTAAATAGGTATTTGGAGTGATTTGATACTAGCATTCGGACCACATAGTTTCGCGGGGGAGCTGATCTGTGGTCTTAATGGCAAGATAGCTAGGTTGGATGAGCATTAGAAGCAGTTACTGAAACACCCATTAGTTGACAGTACACTGATTACTGGACCAGAACAGAACTGCGATCGCCGCGCGTGGGTTGGCGTGATTCGAGACCTTGAATGAAGCTGGCTAATCCACCTGTGGACCAAGTTACATAAAATAAACTAAGTAGAGAGTGGTAGGGTATTTAATACACAGGCAGGAAATTATTCTATCCTTAGTGGTGTGCGACGATGTTGTCATATTTATACATTTTTTCAATTTGATAATTGACGATAAATTGGAGAAAATGCAAGTATGCCTACACCGGGCATACAGATAGGGTGATAAGAAACATTTTGACTGATGACGTAGTTCTTTTGTTCGGTTACTATACGGAAATTCAGGCTACTTTAAACCGACTGTGTAGTATCGTCCCGTAGTTCGGTATGCAATTGTCGCCTTCCAACTGATAAGGTGACACTGAGAATAAAAAGGTCTACAAGTATTCGACAATCGCTGCCTTTGAAACTGAGCTATCGAAAACAGGTTGAGATGCATAGACTTCGATGATTGGGGAATCATTTTCTTCTGAAAGCTGCTTTGCTTGCCATTTTGACGGTGAATTTGAAATATCTAACTTTCTGCAATCCATTGAAGCTATCAACCGGCATACACACCTGCTAATATTTATAGAGTCTTTTGTGTTGTCATTGCGATTCTATGTATACCATTCCTCTTTCCGTCCCATATCTGTCTAGGCCTGTGCAACCTGACAGTGCACTGGCTTACGTGCAGTTGAGGACTGTCCGGTAATTTCCTTTGGTCAGGCTTGTGATTTCAAATATACACATTAATCATACGTACACCTACGAAGCAAGATTAATGCTACTACCTTGGAGTCACCGAAAAACCCAAGGAGAACGGTGGTGCCTCAATTACAGGAAAATAACACAGCTTGTCATTTGGGTTAGAATATTTTCATGAGCACCTAAGCTGGTTAGCAGCAGTTCACTTACTTTCAAGATCGCCGTGTTATGAACCCTCACCAGTTTAATTTGACGCCTACAAGCGAAGCGAAAATTAAGTTCTGCATGGATTCAAAAAAGAAATTCAGGGAAGTTAGTCATGATGCGCTATCCCGGTTATTGTTCAATAAGGGGTGTTATATTACTAACCATACTGGTTGACCTTTTCCGTCGTATACGGGAAACGGAAACTATTCACTATTGTTGTGGAACATCTATAACCATACCTATTTTGATGATAGTGTAGCAATTTGTAATTTCACTTTCTTTTTAATTGTACTTCCATTTCCATCAATGTTTGTTTTAATCAAACATTATTCCAGAATATACTTTTTCCGCGCACGTTCCTCTTCTGCTTCATTTTCGTGGTGCTGCGTTATTGCGTGTTTTTCGAATCACGACGGTTAACAGCAAAATTGACTTTCGCCACATTTTTCAGCTTCGCCAATTATAAGTGCTGATCAACGCGATACACCGGAGTTTGGAGCTGGAATATTTTTGTGTGTGGATATTTGCAATGGACATTGAATTTTCACTTTTCTTGAGTTCGTTCCTTTGTCCATTTTTACTATAACATTTTCCTGTTATATTTTTTGCATTTATCCACTACCTAATTAGTGAGCCCGAGCACTACATAATTGGTGAGCCCGACTATCACATAATTGGTGAGCCCGAACACTACATAATTGGTGAACCCGTATTCCATTTTTTGCTCAGAACTCCCATTAATTTTTCAATTTTCCTATAATGTCGTCCGAACCTAACGATTCGCAATTGAACGTTATCGCAGGCAACACTCCAGCTTTCGACCCAGCAAACCCACATATTTGGTTTATCCAAGTCGAAGGAATGTTTCGTTTTAGACGCATTACTGAACAAGAAACTATTTTTTCTTCGTGCAATCTCAACTGCCGTCGTATATAGCGAAATAAGTTTTAGACGTTCTTGATCCGATGCTAGTAAATTCACCCTACTACACCCTCGAGGCCGCTATTCTTAAACGCACTATGACTTCTGACGAGGCGAGGTTAAAACAATTGCTTGCCGGGGTAGAGCTCGGGGATAGAACTCCGTCACAACTTCTACGACACATGCGTTCTCTCGTGGGTAACTCAAAGCTGGATGATTCCGTATTGCAACAACTCTGGTTAAATTGTTTACCAGCCAGTGCTAAAGCTATCCTTGCAGTATCTGTCGATAAAGTTGGTCTAGACACTCTTGCTGCACTCGCCGACAAAATCCACGAAAATTTAGGCGGAACCAACGTTAATCAGGCGGCCAAGGCGAGTTACATATCAGAGCTAGAAACCTCTTTAGCAACGTTGACCAGAGAGCTCTCGTCATTACAGCTCACAATCTCTAACATGGAACGTTCTAAACACTCCCGATCATTACTTCGCCATCGTTCCAGAAGTAGAAGCCGCTCTCGCCCCCGCGATACCAACTGGTTTTGCTATTACCATCGCCGTTTCGGAGACGCCGCGCGTAACTGCCGTACAGGTTGTAAACACCCTAACGCACACAGCCACCAAGTCGGGAAACCGGGTTGCCAGTCAGTAATGGCGACGGCTGCTCCTGACAAACCCACCAGTCGCCTCCTGTATGTATATGATACGTCGAATAAACTTAACTTTTTCGTGGACACTGGTGCCGAAGTTAGCGTTATACCGCGAAAAGCGTGACTTACGTCCATCAGGCATCACACTGCAGGCGGCTAACGAATCGAAAATTTTGACTTACGGTGAGAAACTTTCGAAACTTGATCTCGGACTTAGACGTGAATTCCCTTTCGTCTTCTTGATAGCCGATGTTCAGAAACCTATCATCGGTATCGACTTTTTGACGAAATATGGTCTCGTAGTCGATCTCCGACACCGACGGCTACATGACAATACTACGTCATTGAACGTGTCCGGAAAACTATGTTCGATCATCTCACTTAGTCCTCGCATATTCGTGCCGAACTGTGCCACATACAGCGACATCCTGCGTGAATTCCCGAACTGGACACGGATATCGTCATACTCGAAGACTCCCACCCACGATGTTCATTACCACATCGTTACTAAAGGGCCTCCGGTATTTGCCAAAGCTCGAAGGCTGCCTCCGGAAAAACTTAAAGCAGCAAAATGTGAATTTGAACATATGGCGGCGTTGGGTATAATTAGACCATCAACCAGTCCGTGGGCATCGCCGTTACATATGGTCGCCTATAAGAACGGCGATTGGAGACCTTGCGGCGATTATCGTGCGTTGAATAGCGTTACACAACCGGACCGCTACCCTATTCCGCACATTCACGATTTCTCACTTAGCCTTCACGGAAAATCAGTTTTCTCTAAACTGGATCTCGTACGTGCATACAACCAGATCCCCATGGCCCCTGACGATATTGCTAGGACTGCTGTAATTACGCCATTTGGTCTCTTCGAATTCCTTCGCATGCCCTTTGGTTTGCGCAACGCAGCACAGTCTTTTCAACGGTTCATGGATCAGATTCTTCGTGGTCTTGATTTCGTCTTCGTGTATATTGACGATGTATTAGTAGCTAGCTCATCACACGAGGAGCATGCACGACACCTCCGTGAAGTCTTCCAACGCTTCGCCCAATACGGCGTTACTATCAATCCCGACAAATGCGTTTTTGGCCAGTCGGCCATGGATTTTCTCGGCCATAGGATTGACAGTAATGGAATGAGCCCACTTCCCGAAAAGACACGGTCCATACTCGATTACCCAATGCCACAATCAATTAAAAGCTTACGCCGTTTCCTAGGCGTCATTAATTACTATGGACGATTTATCCCCAACGCCTCTAAAAACTTCAGCCGCTAACTGACATGCTTAAAGGAAATCCCAAAAAGTTGACGATTACAACCGCTGCAGAATCTGCCTTCGTCGAGGTTAAAGAACTTGTGAGCAACGCTTCCGCTCTGAGTCACTCCTGAAAACCGACGCATCACAAGTCGCAGTCGGAGCCGTACTGCAGCAAGAAGTAAACGGAGAGATACATCCACTGTCCTATTCTCACGGAAGTTACAACCAGCCCAGACTAGGTATAGCACTTTTGGACGCGAACTTCTCGCCATTTACCTATTAAACACTTCCGTCACCTACTCGAGGGACGCACCTTTACTGTGTTCACAGATCACAAGCCAATCGTTAATGCGTTCCGTTCTCCCACAGACCGAAACTCTCCAAGAGAAATTCGTCAACTTGACTTCATCGCGAAGTTTACTACAGATATTAGACATATCGATGGTGACCGCAACATAGTCGCTGACGCCTTATCGCACCATCCAACAGATAAGCAACCCAGTACTCGACCTCAGAGAGCTGGCTATTCATCAGGAAAACGACTCTGAATTTCCCAAAATTGTCGCAAATAAGTCACTCAAATTTCCCTTTTGCCGCTGCTTGATTGCGACGCCAAGATCCACTGTGATATATCAACCGGTAAACCGAGACCTTTCGTCCCGCAAATATATCGCCGGAAGGTTTTCGATCATTTTCACGGATTGTCGCACCCCAGCATTCGCTCCACCGTAAAACTCATAACAGATCGCTTCATCTGGCACAATATGCAGCGCGAAATACGCCAATGGGCAAAACACTGTGTGACTTGCCAGATCAGCAAATTCCACCGGCACACCCGTGCCCCCTTGAGTACATTCCCAGTACCCGATGGTCGATTCAAACACGTTCACCTAGACATCGTTGTTCCCTTACCGGTATCCCGAACGTATAGTTATATCCCGACCTGTGTCGACAGATATACACGCTGGCCCATGGCAGTTCCCTTGCGAGATATTTCTACCGAAACCATCGCGCGAACATTCGTTGATTCTTGGATCTCCATCTTTGGCGTGTCTACTATCATTACCGCTGACAGAGGATCTCAATTTACGAGTGTTTTGTTCCGCGAACTAAGCCGCTTACTCAGATGTGATCACCTGCGTACCACCGCATACCATCCTGCAGCTAATGGACTCGTTGAACGTTTCCATCGACAGTTAAAGGCTGCCCTCACCGCTTGTTCAGGAACAGAATGGTTTGAATGCCTTCCTGTCGTACTTAATATTATATAATATAATAATGTATATTCTTGGATACACCAAGTCATGCCATGCATGATCATTTGTTTACATGAATAAGTACATCAAATAAAACGGTAATTATACAAATGTTAAGGTCAAACGTAAATATTTTTTTTGTTAACAACCGTAAAAAATAGTTGGATAACATTTGTACAGATGGTAGCTTGTTCAAAACATGAAGTTGATAGAATATCGGAAAAATAAATGATAAAGGTTCATGTTTTCAACGAATACGACAGTAATTGTTTAAAACGGGTTAATTACAGTTTGGGTAGGTCTGGACCGCAATGTTTATCCATGTATGATGTTCCAAATGCAACTTTAAACGCAGATAATTGTATAAGGAGTTCACTTCATCGGGTTACGGAGGTATGAGTTGCATCGCCCTTTCAAGAATTGCGAGAGTGTATTTTGTTGAATTTCAACAATTCTGAAAAGTAAATTCTCAAGAAAAAAGTTATATGTCATTTTAAAATTTTTTTTTATTGCTTCAAAAAAATATATTAAAAGCCTTTTATGCCGTATAAGTATAAATTATCTATAGTTGTATTAATTAGAAATAGCTTACCTAATTTTTCCGGAGATAAAAAAGAGTTGAGTTGCTTTTTGAATTCAGTCTGTGAAGTGCTCAATCTTATATTATTAGGAAGTAAATTCCATAAATGAGAATATTTATAAATAAAGAAGTCTTTTCGTATACGATTGTGGATTTTCGGTATACATATTTTGTTTTTATGCCGAAGATTATATGCTTCAGAGTTTTTGAAATCTAATTGTATATCAATGTCGATCATATCTTTTTTCAATATTCTGTAAAAGAGTATAAAATTCTGTTTTATTCTTCGAAACCATAATGGTTCCAATCCTAGAATCTGACATCTTTCCTTATATGAATGCTTATCCGAACTGGTGGTAATGGATCGTGTGAAAGAACGTTGGATGCCTTCTAAAGCATAGCTATCAGACCGCGTAATGTTACTAGATATAATGTTGCAGTAATCTAATAAAGGTAGTGTATGTAACTTGTAAAGTTCCAGCTTGCACTGAGGCAGAGAGATGAATCTATGAAGTAAACCTATATTCTTTTTTGTTTTAGAAATTAAGTAGCAAATTTGTTCATGAAATGTAAGTGATCCAGAATATCGATAACCTAAATCACGTACACATTGTGCTGGTTGTAGTGGTGTATTATTTAGGATGATCGAATCTTTTGGTATGATACAGTTGAAATTTATGAAAGTTGATTTATTGGTGGAGAACTCAAGACCGTTTCGAGTACTCCATTGAAGTAGAGCATCCAGGTCTTGGTTCAATTTCGATATAAAGTCGTTAGTCTGGTTAGATGGAAAGGCTATGGCGACTTTTATATCATCTGCAAACAAAAAGATCTTACAGTGTGTTATGACAGATAGTATATCGTTGATAAATATTAAGAAGAGTAGTGGACCTAGAACGCTTCCTTGTATGACTCCGCTTGGAATTGGCAAAGTTCTAGAACGGTAGCCATTTACATCTACCGAAAAGGTGCGACCAGTGAGAAAAGATTTGAACCACGAAAGTAGGTTTCCAGTAATACCTACAGCAGATAATTTTGCGAGGAGCAGATTATGCGGGACTCTGTCGAAAGCTTTCATAATATCAATGAATACAACTATGACTCCAAGGTTTGAATCTAGTGATTGTGTCACGTAATTTAAAAATTCTAGTTGACAAGTGATGCAAGATTTTCTGTTGAGAAATCCGTGCTGGTTTGATATGAAATAGTTTGGCGTCAAGTATGCTAGGGTGGCCTGTCTGACAAGCTTCTCAAATATTCTAGCTAGAAGTGGTGTGTGATTAATGGGTCGATAATTGGTAACTGTATGTAGTGATCCGGACTTATGTCGCGGAATGACAACGGAATGTTTCCATTCTAAGGGGAAAGTTCCTGATTTGATAGACGTATTGAAGAGATTGAGTAGTAATAAGAAGAAGTCTTCAGATCCAATTTTGCATATTGCTGGTACGAAACCTGTTTCATCAGGTTTGTAGGAGATTGTAACTTGATTACAAAATTTACGTATGTCAAAGGTATTAATTGTAATTGTGTCTAATGTATTGCATGTAGGGTGTATGATTACCTCTGGATAAGAGTTATTATTATATGAAGCATTGAAAAATAAAAGAAATTCTTCGCAAATAGCAAAAGGCTCAGTTATTACTGTGCAATTGTTACTATGTTGATCCTGTTTAATGATGTAGTTTATCTTATCTGAATTTTCCGATGCCCTAACGTTCATTAATTTAGATAATGCTTTCTGTTTTTTACTAGACTTGAGGGCTGTAGACTCATCAGAAATCAGTTTATGGTTCATAATTTGTACTAGTTTGTCGGATAGTTCATACGCGTGCAAAAGGGAAGATATGTCATGCTTATTACGAGCATGTGATGCTAAATAAGCAATGCGTTTTTCTAACTTATGAGCTTTACTCAGTTTCGGGTGTCTAGCATGTTTTGTAGAAGATTTCTGTAGTAAGTCACCAAGTTTATTATGAAAGATTTTTGAGGTTACATTAAAATTGTCAGAAAGGAAAAAAATCAGTCCAATCTTCATTTCTAATGAGGTTTTTAAATATTTTCCAATCTATGTGTGTAATTATATGTGGCTTTTTAGCACTAGTTATTATGCGATTGCAACTCAATTCAAAAGATATAATGTTATGATCTCCATTAAAAAATGACGGAGATACGTTCACGTTTGAAGGTGTGATATTCAAAGTAAAGACAAGGTCGAGAATATTTTTATTGCGTGTTGGTTTATCAACAAACTGTGTAAAACCTAATAGCTTGACGGTATTGGAAAAAGAATTAAGATTTATGTCGTTGCATTCTACCTGGTTAAGTGAAGGCATGTTGAAATCTCCTGCAATTAATTAGTAGCGGCAAGGGTGAACAGAGGCTTCTATGAAACAATCAGTTAAGCGTTGAAGCGATGAAGAAATAGTAGCTGGTGGATAGTAGATGCATCCAAGTAAGAGATCAAAAGCCGGTAGTGCCAGCCAGATCGAATCTTCGATATGACCAAAAACGGATGAAATGATGATGTTAGCTTGGAGGTTAGAGTGAACATAAACAAGGCAGCCTCCTCCACGTTTTGAAACGCGGTCTTTTCTAAAAATGTTATAGTTTGGAATCAGAAGTTCACAGTCTGATTGTTCCTTTTTTGTCCAAGATTCAGTTATAAGAATAATATCAGCAGGATTAGAGAGAAGATAAGAACGTAAAGCTAATATCTTGTTAGTTATGGATCGAGCATTGATAAGAATGAATCTAAGAGATGAGGGGCTATGATCAGAAAATGGCTTATTATGTATTTGATTATTATGTGGAGCATGTTGGTTTAGGTTAAAAGCCTTTGTAGAGGGATTTGAAAATTTCTCATACTTGAATAAGGGAACATAGTAGAGTGAGTGTTAAATGAGTTAAAATATGGAAAATTGGTGTCGGGAGACCAGCTTATATGGTTAAAAAAGTGCTGTGATGGGTTGTAATAATTCGAAAATGGGCTCGGGTATTGCGGACTTGGTCGATGGAATTGCCATGTCAAGTTCCGATCTAACGGATAAGGCATTATACGACAATTAAAGTTCCGATTATTTCTATTGTCAAATGTTGAAGAATTCCTGAAAGGAGGTGGTGCAGGCAATAACGCACTAGTTTGTCGAAACTTTGGTAAGATGGTTCTTTTTCTCAAGTGAGGGGATGTAATAATTTTAGTTGGAATTTTAGGTGAAATAATAGGTTGTGTTGAATTATTCACAGGAGAAGGTGAAGTTGGAGGCGCATTCAACTCTTGTGGTACCTCATCTAATTCCATCGTTTCTTTTCCATTGTTGGAAGATTCGATGGAATATGGAGTAGTAACGGTACGTTTATGGAACCTATTTCTCCGCTGCATTGGCGTTAGATCAGGTTTAAAAAATACATTTTTAAATCTTGGAATCGATTTCAAAACGTCCTTATGAGCTAAAATGTGTGATGCCAGGCATCTGTCGCTAAGTTCTAATAGGATTGGGCAAGACCTCGAAGACTTAAATTTTCTCAAGCGTTTTAGCGAAGCGCAGTCAAATGGGAAGCCATAAGATGAGCAGATAGTAGTTTTTAAATCTTGTAAAGGATATCTATCGTCTATATTAAACATTTTTAGATCTTGAGTCTCTTTGACAAATTTCAGTAACAATTGATTCAACGAACTTATTAGTTCGTTGAAGTATATCCTTGTCTATATTTGAATTATCATCCAAGAGGATAGTCAATGGTTGTAATGTCTTGCA
>JACCGJ010004853.1:0-17042 GCA_013407085.1 Atriophallophorus winterbourni
TGGTTGCCGTTTCAAAATCCACAATGAGATGTACAAAGCGATAAAGGGGGTTCAATTCGGGTAGAAACAGTGAGAAAATAAACAGTGAGAGCGGAACAGTTGGTAATTTTTTTGTCCATTTACACACATCTTTTTTTTGAATTTTTTTAAATTTTTTCCAATTTTTTTTGATAAAGTTTTTGAACAGCAGAGAATGTCAGGGAGTAATAGAGATAATGCACTCTTTCCATTGATGTCGGTTCATTGCCATTGTTGCCAATGTGTCGAGCCATACACTCTCCCCTTCTCTTGCACCCCATCCAGGCAAGCGCGCTTGTCCAACCCTAGCTAGACCAGAAGTGAGCCTTTCCAAGCCACTCTTCCATGTTAGTGGCTGACCGCCAGCCACTTTTTTCCAGTCTGTACAAGCTGACGCATAAAGCGCTCGGCGTGGTAACCGTTCGGGTTTCATGCGCAGGACGTGCCTCAACTAGCGGAGGCGACGTCGGTTAATGGCTGTCTGAAGGCTAGTGCCGTGGCTTCCTAAGACGCGGCGCCTGACTTCAGAATTGCAAACGTGGTGTTGCCACCGTACGTGAGCAATCCTACGAAAACAACGTTGGTCGAATACCTCAAGCCTCCTAACATCTTCTGAGCGAACTGTCCAACATTCACTCCCGTATAGCAATACTGTCCTTACCGAGGTGGAATATATCCGTCCTTTGATTCCCAAGCTTAAATCACGTCTCTTCCCGAGGCACTTAAGTTTAGCGAATGCCATTCTGGCTTTAGCAATTCTGGACGTGATTTCCTTCTCTATCCGACCCCCAGCAACCACCAGACTTCCTAGGTATTTGAACTGCTCAACATGATCGAGAATCAGATCATTTATAGCAAAAGTTGGCAGTTCACCAAACCAGTCCTGAAGGAGCACTTTACTCTTGCTTGGCGAGAAGAACAGCCCGTACTTAGATGCCTCCATTGCCATCATATCCAAAGCTTGTTGGATAAATGTTGGGTCTTCGCTCAATAAGGCAATATCATCAGCATAGTCCATGTCCATAATCCGCTCACCTGGAAGGAGCTCAACGCAACCCGTGGAGAAACTACTGAGAGCACTCCGGAGGACGTCCTCGATGGCGAAATTGAACAAGAACGGGGAGATTGGACAGCCTTGTCTTACACCCGTTGTGGTGCTGAATGGCATTGACAGGCTATCGTACGCCCTTACCCTCCCTATCGCGTGTGCGTATAGGTCCTTTAGAATAGCGACGTACTTCGATGGGATTCCATTGCGAAGTAAGCAGTTCCATAGGGCGGATCTGTCAACCGAGTCAAAGGCGGCTCTGATATCCAGAAACACCACAATGGTAGGTCGCTGATACAGGGGACGGTGTTCTAGCAACTGTCGCAGAACGAAGATCTGGTCTACACATCCGCGCCCTGGTCGGAAGCCAGCTTGCTCTTCGCGAGAAGTGCCCTCACGAATCGGGGTAAGTCTGCGAAGGAGGATGGCGACCAATATCTTAGCTACCACTGGAATAAGCGAAATTCCGCGATAGTTGCAGCATTTGTTCCGCGCTCCTTTTTTATGGACTGGTATTACTAGCGATTCACCCCAGGAGGCAGGTACCCTCTCATCCACCCAAACCTTTGAGAACAGCTCGCGCCGTTCTGCTACGACTGCCTCGCCTCCTTCTTTGAAGAATACCGGGTGGAGCTCGTCGGGGCCCGGCGCCTTGTGTCGCTTTAGTAGTTGAATCTCTCTTCGTATTTCTTCGACACTGGGCGGGGCTAGCGAGACGGACCACTGCAAAGTGGATTGAGGGATGTCGGCGGTGTCTGAGGGACGGTGCTGATTAAACTGCTGCGAGAAATATTCTCTCCATCTTTCTAAACGTCTGTGAAGGCTCGTTGTGCGCGAGCCATCATCCTCGAGGATGGTTTCACTCAGACCTTGCGGCTTAGGGCCACAGACACGGATCAATTGGTAAAGTCTCCTCATGTTGTTCATGGCTGACGCTCTTTCCATCTCCGAGGCGCGTTCTTTCCATCAAGACTCACGGTCACGTCTCAAACTATCTTTGATTAGGAGTCTAAGACACTTCCGATCGTCCTCATACTCTAAACCACTCGGTATGGCACGGCGCTGTTCGAGTAGCGTGAGGGACTCAGCAGAGACCCAGCGGTGTGATGGTTGACGAGTGACTTTGCAGCATTCCGTAGCAGAGTCATAGAGTGCTTGCTTAAAGTAGTGCCAATGACGATCCAGCTCGACCGGCCGATCTTTGGAAAGGGAAACCGATAGGGTATCCCTAAATCTGGCTTTTGTATCAGGCAGCGATAAAGCGTTTGTGTCTAGTTTGGGACGCTTTTGTTTGGGTTTGCCTCCGAATTGAAGGTTGATTGTTGCGCAAACTAAAGCGTGGTCAGAATCTACACTGGTGCTCCAGTATGATCTGTAGTTTTTGACACTACCTCGCCACCTGTAGCTTATCGCGATGTGGTCAAGCTGCGCCCAAGTACGTTGTGATGGGGATCGCCAGGTAGCTAGTTGGCGCTTGGAATGTCGAAAATTTGTGGAGACGAGAAAGAGGCGGTGGTCGTCACAGAAGGACAACAATCTCTCTCCATTGTCTGTACGATCATCTGACATTCCATACTTCCCTCCAAGGAAGCGCTCGGAGTGCGCTATACATCCAACTCGGGCATTGAGATCACCGACAAGCACTACTATATCGCCTCTGCGTGCTTTCGTTAACAGAGAACGAAGTTCTTCGTAGAATTCGTCCTTCACCTTATCTGCCCCACAGTTCGTGGTTGCGTAAGCCGAGATCACGAATAAGTTACGTCTCTCGTCGCTATGCTTGTTGACTCTGCTGTAACCCTGAAATCTCGCTGCGCACAGTCTGCTATTAACGGGTATCCAATCTATGAGGGAGGTTTCCGCTTTCTGGCTTAGAATAATCCCAACACCTGCTAGGCCGGCTGAGGAAGCAACGGGATCACTGGACACACGTAAGTAGAACCTACTCCCACGAGGCATAGGAGAACTCAGTTGCAATACCGAATCCGTGTCGCGAAGACGGGTTTCCGCTAGGCAACATATGTCGATACCTAGTGTCTCTAGTGAGCGGGCTAGTCCAAGCTGTTGTTCTGGTTGTTGCAGGGTGCGGACATTGAACGATGCAAGCCTAATAGGGGCGCGCGGTCGGAGGAGAGCGTTGGGTATCGACACCTGTCTAAGGACAGTTGGCTGCGACGGGATGCGTCCAGCATTGATGGTCCGAAGTGCATCAGGGAGAGAGGGGAGGGGATGATGTGTGCTTGCGAAGTGGGTTCTGGAGAATAGCTTTCGAAGGTAGGATTCGTAGTGATAGCATGCGGCGTTGTCATCATCGTCATAGTTGAACGTAGGCATGATACTACCCGGTTGCCTACACCGAAGTAGGGGAGATTTCGTTTAGGGGGTCCCACCCCGAGCCTTTAGCGCGATGGCTTTACCCACAAGGCAGTGGAGCGAGAGAGGTTCGCACCTATCGTGGCCGGTGACCGACGAAGCGGTTCATACGCCCTTTTCTGGGAATTTCCAGTTCGGAGCCCGATAACCCCGTTGATAGGTTGGTAACATCAGTTTTTGCCTGTGCACCATACAATGTACTTAAAAGGACAAGGATCAGTGACTTTTGAAGCGGCGAGTCACATCCGCCGCGTCGTGGTGTCATCATTGGATTTTTGTGGCTTTTTATAGGGAGAACGTTTTAATTTCACCGCTAGCTTATTAGCACACGAATGCCTTTTGTCGCGCTTCCTGATTCTGCATGCTATCCGCTTTGGTGCTTTTTTACGTGTGCTATTTACACTGCCCGCCCTCCATTGTACACACGTCCTTGATTTTACGGAGCCAATGTTTGGTTGTTTTGTTTTCCCGTTTTTTTTGCTTGCACGGCTGTGTGCCTTGTTTACTCGCAATTTGATTCTTCTTTCAAACCTGGAAAAATATATCGCCCATTATTATCACTTGAATGTGTGCGTTGATCTTTTTTTGTGTCTTCCTTGGGTCAATGACGATCATGGGTGATTATTTCTTACTCTGTTGGTTTGGAAAGTTATGAATCGTTCGTAGCGATAGGCAGTAATTATTTGTGTTAGACTATCTCCTCCTTGTATGGTATGAAAGCACAAGCCTGATCCAGGCCAAGTGCCGCACAGTCAGAGACTGCACGTGGGCTAAGATACTGTCAGGTTGCCCAGGCCTAGACATATATGAGATGGCAAATAGAAATAGTAGTGAGACTCCAGCGTGTTTCAGCATGCAGCTCATTACCGATGGCAAATCAATTTAGCACGATGTTATCCGCACAGCACAGAAATGCTGCACGATTGCACATCCTGGAGGATGATTCAGCTTCTATCAACGTTCTTGGGGATTTGGGTAGAAAGCGGCGTCCCCAGCATGACTCGGCGTATGTTCGAGTCAGCTTCTCTAGCCTTTGCACAACCAAGTGCCACCTGCAAGGCAGCAGGGAGTTGCCAGAAATAGATGGTGTGCACCAACTAACCGTCTTCGAGACTCTACTCCAGGTTTTTCTTCATGATTTTCTCCCAAACCCTTTCCCGCGATCGGGTATCCCGCAAGGCAGCAGAGGTTGTAAATCAGGGTTTTCCTTCCCTTAGATGAAATGCCCTCCCAGGCTCATGAGCTACATCTGCCCGAAGCAAACTGGTTTTTAGGTGCCAGTCACTCGCCTTTGCCCCTTCTCCTGTTGGTGGAAGCTGTTTCACCGGGCTCGAGGAGCCACTCGTGCGGGCCAGAAGCTGGACTTGGTTGTTAGAGGCTATTTGAGACGCACGCTATATGTGAGCATTTTATAGACTAGGAACTTATCACCACTGCCATCCCCGGCTATGACATCCTTTGGAACCGATAGGCAGTACCCAGTCGATTGAGTTGTGATCTCACGCAGCATCTGTTATTTCTCTGTACGATGATATCAGCGGTCAACAAAAAGTTCCGCCGAGCTCGCAGGATGAAGCTGTCAATGTGTTTTTCTCACGGATCTACGACCTAGCCGGTGGTCATTTGAATGTGCTGTAGCGGGGTATATCGCGCTCCTTGTTCTATTCCATTATTTGCACAGGTTTTGAGGACACATTTCACGGGGCCTTTAAATCGGCCGAGAATAAAATCTCCACACATTTTATTCGGTCTTTCATGACATTTGTTTGCCGAATTCGCACGGAGGTCAACTTTGGGCGCGCACTGTTTGAACGAATTACGAGATAGCAGCATTTAGAGTGAGACGCAGGTCCAAAAACGTTCGGATAAGGCAGTCGGTAATCATGTGGATGATATATTAAAGTTATCAATCCAGAAGGACAAGAATCATTGTGCAGTTTACAAATTGTCATCTGATGTCGAGACCTATTCGTGGTTTTTTTCAATGTTGTGGTGAAATGGTTGTAATTGCTGAAAATTCGTGTGTAAGAACCAAGCAGACAATAACGAATGTCACTATTTTGGAGCGAAGCGAATTTTCGAAAAGCCCTAACTGTCCTTCGCAATGGCGAAAATAAGCTTCGCACTTCGCCATAACGAATATTAGCGAATAATCTTCGCTCAACTTCGATGTCCCCCAAAAACTTCGTTTTCGACAAAAAACCTTGCTATAATTCGCTAATATTCGTTTAAATTACCTATTCTTCGCTGAAATAAAACGAATTCCGAAATAAATTATTTTTTGACCATGAAAGAACTTTTATTTGACAAGGGAGGACTTTTTCATGAGCTTTGGAATTAGAAATATACAAAACTCTGTTCTCTTAAAGGAAATTAGGCTCCTCCTCTGAGACCGGGGTTCTGGACCTGGACCTGGTGCCGGAACTTGTCCGACTGCCTCCAGTCAGAGGGGAGTAGGCCCCCGCCGTCAGCTCCTGGGTGTCGACAAACTCGATATCCTCAAGGTTGGCCTCAGGGTCATCCACATGTCACTAGTGAATCCAACTCCCAGGAGGTTGGCAAGGTCTTTGGCGAGATTCTTCCCCATGGCTTCCTCGACATTATTGAAGAGGAGGGTACAGATGTGTCTCGAGAACATGATCTGCCTGGGGATGTTGATCTTCGGGTCCAGCGACTGAGAATACCTGGAATAATAGAGAAGGTAATAGCGATATATCCAAATTATAGTGATTTTTAATCGAAAAATAGCAATATATAACAAAGTATAGAGAAGTTTAAGCGAAGTATAGCAAAGTAAAATTGAAATTATTTTCCAAGTAAGAAGGTAACAACTCGTAATTGTAAATTTGTCATTTTAACTACCTGATAAAGTGGCGATTCTTCACATGGCTGAAGGAAAGGTTGGCACCGGCAAGGTAGGCCATAATCTCCAGGTTGGTCCTCAGCTGGAGAGGACTCTTCGGGTTGTACTTCTTGGGAGCGCTGTTGCTGCCGCCGGACTTGTAGTACTGGGTGATCGGGGTCACTGAGAGCCTTCTTGAAGAGCTTTTGTATGACTCCCCGATCTTGACTCGCCCAAAGCTGCACTGGGACTGCTGCTGCTTTTTCTGGAGAAGAAAAACAGTTGAGCTTCATTTCCAATAAACTATTGCAAAATATAACGATGTTCATGCACAGTATTTGGAAGTACTAAGCGATCTGTCTGTTGGCCTTCGTCGGTCGATGTGGACCATGGATGTACATCACATCGCATGAATTCCATGTTTTGCAGCTTTTTGAATGACTTAACTGTCCGATTCGGGAGGAACAATCTCGCACGCAGCGCTTGCAACGATAGTCAGAACTCTGTTGTATAGCATCAGTTGCACGCCGGCGGCGTGATCTGCGTTCAGCAGCCAGGAGCTGTATTTTCTCCTCCCCGGCTTGCAGTCGACGCTTCACAAAATGCCTCCAAAGTGAGCGGTCAAGATTAAGTTCTTCCCAGCTTGCGGGGTCAATGTCAAGAGCTTTCATATCTCTTTTGCAAACATCTTTTTACCGCAAGTGCGGTCTGCCCAATGGTCGACTTCCTAATTGCAACTCACCGTAGAGTAGATCTTTCGGAATACGACCATTTTCCATTCTATAGACATGACCAAGCCACCGCAGGCGGCGCTGACGTAATAGGGTAAACATGCTCTGTAGACCAGCTTTTGAAAGCATTTCAGCGTTAGTCACTCTGTCCATCCACGATATGTTCAAAATACGACGGATGCTTCGTAGATGGAAAGCATTCAGCTTCCGTTCGTGTCTTGCGTGGGTGGCGAGTTATTGCGAAGCATAGCAAAGTTTAAACGAAGTATAGCTAAGGTTGCGTCAAACTGAGTCTAACTCACCTTTTCAGTCTCCAACTTGGCCTTCTGGTTCAGAAACTGCTTAGAAACGCTCGGATGCTTCGACATTATGTGGCTGACCATGCCTTGGGGGGTTCCCTGAGGCCGGGCGATGAACTGGCCACAATCCTCGACTTGGCAAAGAGCTCGAGCTTCTCTTTCCTTCGCACCTTTCTTCACAGCCTCCTTGAAGAAGTTCCAGATCGGTGATCTGGTAGGCTTGTGCCGGTAGGTGGTGTGATGAAAGTCGTCATCATCATCATCTGACGGCGGCGGAGACCTCTTTCTGGAGGACTTGGGGGTCCACGGGTCTTTGGACGGCAGCTTGACCTTGAGGGTCGGGCTCCTCTTGGACTTCTTGGCCGAGGCCGAGTCTTTGTCCTTGTCCGACTTGTGGTGCGTCTTCGGGGGGCTCATGATGAGACTATGATGAGACAATTAAATTTTCATCCTATTTATAGTCCTCCAACCACGCACGCAAAAGAAACAAACGCCCAGGCAAGGCGGCAAGCACCCACGCAGAGCGGCAAACACCCAAGCAGATCAAAACACCCACGCCCTTCGCATCCGGCCACACACCTACGCGAATACATTTAAAATATTAAAGTACAAAAAAGTACAACCCTTTGTCTACTGACCGTAACTCTAGTTACCACCTCAAATGTTAGCTTATAGCAATTAAACAAGCAGTCGGTTGCTAAGTAGCTTACGTCGGTACCTTCAGTCACCATCGGAGTGCACTTGTCTGGCCTTTGTCTATCAACAAGTCAACAAGTGTCAACATCAAAAACAATTCCCGTAGACAAAGGGTTAAAATATTAAAGTACAAAAATGAACACTCTTCGCTTTTAGCGAAGACTTCGCTAATATTCGTTTACGGCGAAGTTTGAAATTGCACTTCGTTTTAAGCGAAGCGAAGTATAACAAATTTTTAGCGAAGTTTATTCTTGCCCTTCGCCATGGCGATATTGAAGCGAATATTCAACAATATTCGCTTCGCAACTTCGCTTTATATCCCAAAGCGAAGTATTCGTTATTGTCTGGAACCAAGGCAATTTCTTGTTCGCTTGATGCCACATTTATCGGTTGTTTCACGATTCATCCCGTTCGAACGCTAATCACGTCCTTGGGGAACGTTTCACTTCTGACACAGAAGCTTCTTCAGACCCAAGGTAATAGTCAGGACAGGGAACATGATTAAGTAGTGGTCAACCCACCACCACTTATTTGACCTTACCGCTAAACAGCCTATAGTACGCCTACAGTGTGTCACGTCTCGTGGGAATGACCAGAATCAGTGGCACATTTTCCTCACAGTATGTATCCACGTCAATCTGATACAAGTGAACACGGTTAAAGTCAGTTGACACAGCGACCCATATGCGTAAAAGTACATAACTTACGGGGCTAAGTTAAAGCAACTCTGATAAATTGATTTCGCTCAGAAAACCTCAGTTCCATCAACTAGGTTCCAAAGGTTGTCATACCCGGGGGTGGCAGTGGGGATAAGCTCCCAATGTTTATAAAATGCTCCCATATGGCATGCGTCTCAAATAGTGACGTTATAATTACTTACACGATATTGAATACTCCAGATCATCCACTCAAACATTTGTTCAAATACCGTGAATCAGGAATTACACGTAGCCACCCAGCGGCACTACAAATTCCCCATTCCCGTACTAATTGTCGCCGATATTTCTATTCGGTACGTGTCTGTTTCCTGTGGAATGCCCTTCCCGAAGCAATTATCACCTCTCCCTGTATCCAAACATTCACTTGAACCTTGGACAATTATTTGTAACTTAACGATTTGACGATGCCTGTGTATTGACTCAGGGTAAGCATATTACTTGACTCCAGTGACATCGTATAATTGATTTTTTTATACCTCGTATTGAACGCATATTTACTATCATATGGTAATTGTGAAGCTATGTGCTTTTTGTAACCATAAATTCTTGAATCAGCAGTTTAAGAATCAGGTAAAAATCCAAAGTTCAGAAATTGTTTTCGATTTGTGGGATGACAAATGTAGATGCATGGGGTCAAGATGTATAGTTTTCTTCGATGAACGGGTTAAAGGCCAAAAAGGCATCAAGATTTGTATCAACTTTTATTTGTGCTGTTTACAACATATTCAAATAGATATTCCTAAGTAAAACAAATTCTCACAGAAAAATATGTCTAAGGTTGATTCGCGAGTGAGGGACAGTCAGAGTAAATGTGTGAGCTCTTGACTTATGCGAGCTTCGTAGCTTAAACAAACACCTTTTTCAGACGACCATGCTTGCACTTTCCATAGTTGATTTGATGTATGTATTTACAATGCGAAAATATTATCTGTTTTGAGAACCTAACGAAAATTGTCTTTAGGGGTGACAATTTCTGTGATTTTGTGCAGTAGAAGGAGCTGTAGTGAGTCGACATCCATAGGGTGTTGTTTGTCAAAAAACCAAAGTAATTGTGTTCAATTCTCCACAAGAGGCTGTGTCCACCTAGAAAATTTTGGAAATCCATATATTTTCCAAGGTTTAACATGTGACACTTTTGCAAATTAAAAAAATATGCGATTTTTTAGGGATCAAACGTGGAGGTTGTCCAGTATCTTCTCGAGCACTTAGCAGTCTTCCGACTTACTTATCTTCGACCACACATTTATATCGTCCGCGAACAGTACGAAGTTACACTTGATGCGAGCCGGTATGCCATTGGCATAAAGTGCGAAGATGATTGGTCCGAGGACGGATCCCTGAGTCACTCCACTTGTCTCGACTACCGACTTCGACAAAGCACCGTCCACAGAGACTTGAACAAGCCGATCAGTGAAGTAATGTTTTACTTAGGCTAATAGGCTGCCAGTGATACCACGTTTCGGATTCTGTAAGAGAATGCTGCGGTTTACGCGTTAAAAGTCTTGCGACATAACCAGGTAACATACGCAGAGTCTTACACCAACATCGGCTGCTCGGGTCCAAAAGTACGGGGTTAGAAAAAGAGTAAAAATTCAAGACTATCTTATTCTAAATCCCTGTTGCGCTCCCAAAATAGCCTGTTTTACTCAAAGTATTTGTTAAGATTTTCGTCACGATCCTTTTGAGCAAATTGGAGGCAGCGAACAACAGGATAACAGGCCTGTAATTTGCGAGCTGTGAACGCCTCTGAAACTCGGGGAGACTATAGCGGATTTCCATCTGTCAGTATGACACCTTTGGACAGAGATTGTCAGAATAACTCATCCAAAATTCTTGAGTTTCAGATTATTTGGGTTATCAGAGAACAAGGGAATTTTCTGGTGTTAAAGGATTGTAGAGTTCCAAACACCTATTCGTTGGTAATAGTAATTGCATCTAATGGGTGCGTTAATCTTGGATCTAGTTATTTATCAACGCTTTCCTTGAAACAGAATACTGTAGAAAATAATTCACGAAAACATCTGCGGTGCCACCTGCATTTGTGGTCATTCCAGAGTGCGTCCGTTAGGCCGCAACTCCTGGTTTCACTGAACACTGCTTGTTCACAATCTGGTAAGGGAGCTTTGGATTTCGCTGCATTTTATACATATATCAGCTTGATACTGTATTTTTTCCTCAGTAATTGATTTAATTACCTGGTTTCTAATATTTCGAAATGTCTCCCATGTGGTATCGTTGGTTAACCGGCTAGGGTTTCTTTGAACCATATTTCGCAGTTCAATCCATTTCCGAGTGCGACTGCAGATTTTAAATTCTAATGCGTTCCCACACTGTTTAGGTACGAATGCAGAGTTAGAGTTGATTTGCCCGTTAAGCTTGGTTAAAATGCTAGACCACTGCTTTTTTACTCCGATGCCTTCAATTTGTCAATCGTTAATCAAACTTAGGGTATTTGATAATTTAGATAACGATACCTTTATGATGATTAATGTTGTATCGTTTGTTCGCTCTGCTCGATATAGGTAGTCAAACTTCAAGACCAAATAATAGCTCGAACTTAGCGGACAATCCTATATAATGTGTTTGACGGAGTCCTCTTCAGTAGTCAAGTTCAGATGGAGCATTGATGGCATATCTGTCCCTCTGTATCTTGTATTGCTTTCAATGTGATTATACAAGGGGATTTCGTCAAAGATCTACTGGAAGATGACAGCAGTGGTAGTCTGAGAAATTCTGTTAGTCCTCAGCAAGTTAGACAGATTAAAGTCTCCCATGATCAGGATTCTGGTATGATATCTCGAGGCAATCAAGCGTAACTTGTCAAGTAAATTCTTATTATACACTTCCGGGGCTGCTGGTGGACGATAAATTACGCCGATTGTGCAATCATCGCCAGTAGTCGTTGTCAACAACCACCATAGCGTGTCCTGAAGCACCAATTCGGAAGTCGAAGAAATCTTCTTCAGTTGTCAAGATCAGATAGATCATTGAAGGGCTATCTTCCATTTTGTATCGGTGAAGTGAAAAACAAGCGGAAACGATTTGATGCGATCCAAGGGACGATAAAAAGCGTAGCGATGCTTCTTCACAAGATTTAATCTTACAAAGTTGAATCGAATAACGGTCGATTCAAGATTACGAGA
The DNA here is from genome assembly GCA_013407085.1 of Atriophallophorus winterbourni. Classification (NCBI taxonomy): domain Eukaryota; kingdom Metazoa; phylum Platyhelminthes; class Trematoda; order Plagiorchiida; family Microphallidae; genus Atriophallophorus; species Atriophallophorus winterbourni. Next base: position 11,870 of record JACCGJ010004853.1, read on the forward strand.
GATTCTGACATCAACCTTGTATATGTGATATTCCATGACACATGAAAAACGAGTAATGAATAAAGGACCTGATGCAATTCGTCACTCACTCGTCAGTTAGGGACTGCGGGTTGAGAATCTTCATAACTGTAAACAGCGGAGGAATTGTAAACAATTTGAGATTGTAAGCCACTGTAGAATATGCTTGGCACGAACAATCTGTTCAGACAAATGTGCAGATTATATGCATAGTTCACAGAGTATTCTGGCAATGGTGCGTCTGTAATTATTGACTAGAATGTTTTTCCCTTCAGCGAATGTAACAAAATAGGAATTCTCAAGAATAATATGTAAGTTGTTTGCCCAAGGAGTTTATCGAGAAAGCACAGCAGGTTTAATCTCTGTACTCTGAACATTTCTAGATTTGAAAATTTCGGTTGTTACACTTCTCATGCGTCTCTCTTATCTTGATTCATAGTAGATTAGTGCGTATTGTCAATTTTAAGCGAATCGCAGAGCAATAAAATTCTACTACAGTTTCTGGTGGTTTGTGGGATACATTATCGTTGATTCGTAATTTACATCATCTCCGCTTTCAGCATAGGTGCTCTTTGATTAGCCGTTATCGATTTTATTCGTCTGACTACTTTACGTTCAGCGACGTCAGCTCCATGTACACGTACAAGCAACCGAATGTGAGTTCTTGGTTTGGCATAAGCTCTCCAAAAGCATGTTACTGAGTTTGACTGGATAAATTGTCGTCAATATCCTTCAATTATTTTGGCCGACATTAACGCTTCGAAATAATAATGGTTTGTGTCTCATCATGACCTTGAGAAAACGTTGTTTCTGCAACGACGCATCTTGTGCGAATTCTATCGATTCCAGTTCACATTTTGTTATCATTAATTTGTATTGTTGTCCAACTTCCAATCACTACCGTTGTGTTTTCTTGTGCTTTTTCGATCGCTATCGTAAGGTTGTTTATTCTACCCTAAACTCGTAGACAAAAAACATTTTTGTCCTAAATAATTGCGCTCATTGTGCGCACAAAATGTCTAGCCAAATTTTAGTCAAACTTCGCTCAAGTTTGGCTTGTACAACTGATCGATAAACCATACGTTCCTCGAGTATAAATTCTCTGTTCACAAAAGAGGTGGCGAGCCTAACATTGGAATATCTCGAATGAACATAGTTTATCTGGTTTGTTTGCAACTCGTGGCCAGCAGTGCGGTTTCCAAATGTGAGTTTGTCTCCTTGTGTCACGTAGAACGATTAATCTTACATCAAAATGTGATTTGATATTGTTTTTTCGCAATTACTTTCAATTTCCCGCTGTAAAACCTACGATCAAATTGAAGCTGCCCATTTCCCAGAGACCATTTATAATGGTTCACGTATTGAGTCAGTGATCAAACCAGATCACCCATGCCTATTGAATTACTTTTGGATAAGGAAAAATGGCCGTAACATTATTGTGCTTCGCTCAACGATGCCTCCAAAAGGTAAGCAATTTACTTTATTCAACAGCCGTGCAACATTTGAAAATAGATTAATATTTTTCCCTCCAATTTCACATTTCTAGAACCATTACCCCTCGAGGGATTGACGGTGATAAACTTGGACACGGCTGGTTATCAGATGGTACGATGGGAAACCCCACAGGGCATTGTCAAGAATTGCACGATCACTTATATTTTGAAGCAATCTATAAACGGAGTCCAGCAATGGGAGCGCCACTTCTTGCAAGATGATCCAATATTGATCGGAGGATTGGAACCAGATACGGAGTATGAATATGCGGTACAAGTCAAAGCTGGATGGTTTTCAGAACCCTCAGACGTTGTCCAAGTGGCCAAGAGTACTCCCGTCGGTATGTTTGCCAACTAAATGATTTTCCCTCAATCTCCATCATCAGACGCATAATTGAAAAGTGTACTACCGCAGACAAAAATGCTGATGTGTTGAAGATTAGTGTAGGTGCTGTGGATGTGAGCGATAGTATACAATAGCCACATATAAACGGCTTGAACGCTTGTCAAGTATTGTATCCTCACTTCGGTATCTGAACAAGTTGGTTCAATAATTTACACCTGTGTACGTGTGGTTTGAAAACATAAAGTTGTCCTAAGGCTTACGGATCCTGATCTTACTCTCTTCGCCGTATAATGAAAAACAACAGGAAATCCGTTATGATTTGCAAGTGATGTGAGCAACATTATAGCTTGGTCATTGATTTGCATCTAGCGGGCCTGATCAGGTTACAGACTGGGCGAATCCTTTTTCAAAATTTGAACTTTACCTAATTCTCAAACTGTTCACTCAATCCGGTTTCGCTTGTCACATTGTACGTTTTCCCAAATTGAACGATTGTTTCGTAAGGCAATTTGAAATAGAATTGAAATTAAATTGCATCGGACTTCACTCTTCTCGGCTTTACCCTCCAGCATTCGGTCTTCCAGTACGTGCTATCGATCTCAGCGACGGGCAACCCAAGGACGACAGACTCCCAGTCAAGGGATTATGTCGAACTTTACCAAGTGGAAGTAAGTTTCGTCTGTGATTTTTTGATAAATGGCACAGAGGCATGTGTACCTCCATGTAACTTTGGAAAATGATGTAGCATCACAAGATTGTTACAGATTCTACCGCGAATATATATCTTTAATGTTGTGCCTTTTTAGACTAGCGCTTTTACGGTGTTCGATAGTGAAATTTGCTGGACTGACCCGAGCAATATATTCTAACGCAGTCGTCCTGATCATTTTTGTGAATATCTCGAACGATATGTTACTCATGAGTAATAAGAAACTGAAACATTCTTTCTCATTTTGATGGTCACATTATCAGTTATAATTTTTTCATTACTGCAGCCTGAGCATTTACCTGTTACTCACCGATTAAAAATCGTAACTTCATCAGCGCAAATTTAGTGGACTCAGCCCAATAATATTTGTTTTCCACGCGAGAATTAGTTTATCACGGTATTATGCACACATTGATTTAGATTTCATTTAAGATTTAAGACTATCCATTGAGATAAAACAGAAACCCTTTTAACTGCTCAGAAATAGATGGAAATATTCGTATCTCAGGGTGTGGATGATGTTCAACTTGAGTTCGCCAAGCTTGCGTATTTGGCGTTGGACTGTTTGTCATGAACATCATCCGCACACTGAGCTACGAAAGTTTTCCTCTACTGCAGAACAGTTTTGTTGGTCGACGCTTAAAACGCTCCAGAAAAAGAGCTTCGAAATAAGCATTGCTAATGATTTCATCTAGCCGGATGACGAAACGTCCAACATCAACTGCGCAAGCTCTGTGAACACAAGTTGAACATCACGCTTTTACCTGATTTTCTCCTTTCATGCTTACGGTCAATTTACGTGCATAAATCAAATTTCAAATCCCCATGGTACATGAGTTCCGCTGAATAAAAATTTTATTTTCGAAGAGCTCATTTTATTTTCCTCAAAAGTTACAGAATCCAAACTATCAGATTCATGTGTAAATGTTTGACCTTGGAAAAATATTTCGCACTGCAAATGGACACGGAATTTGACAGGCTATTTCATGCAAAATGCACTTTTTGTCTGAATTGAGCGGGGAAAAAATATTTCTGACATTCAGTAATGTTTTCTATTCATTTGCTCAGTACAATTAACCACCCCGAAAATGAATATCACAAACGCCCTGAATGAAAATGCTCAAATCTTGGAATTTGAAGCGATGGCATCCGTGATCTCGGATTGCAAGTTTGGCATACTTGTCAAAACTCCACCAGGAAATCGGCAAACGCTCTTCCTTTCAAATGGCCCACATGTAATGAAAGGATTGCGCTTGAAGGAATCATATTCCTACGATATCTGCTTGACACTGGCCAACGGAGCGTGTGTTACTACCGAGAGACGATTTTCCAAAATACTCGATTACAGTGAGTTCTCAGTTCAGAGTAAAATTAACAGATTTGGGTCGCTGTATCTATCTATCTATCTATCTATCTATCTATCTATCTTATCTATCTATCTATCTATCTATCTATCTATCTATCTATCTATCTATCTATCTATCTATCTATCTATCCATCCATCCATCTATCTATCTATCTATCTATCTATCTATCTATCTATCTATCTATCTATCTATCTATCTATCTATCTATCTATCTATTTATCTGTCTATATTTCCAATTAAATAAAAGTGATCAATCACCGTAAAAGAATTTACTGTTAAGAGCCCACCCGTATAACAACGGAATGTTACGCAATTCTCTTTTGCAGCTCAAGAACGACTGAACCCCGTCTGGTTCCAGATGTCAACCTCAGGGTCCACTGTGACAATAAATTGGGAAATCCCTGCTTTTGCTGAACAATATCTCACTCACTTCAATATAACAGTAAGAAAACGTGAACGTATCCCGTTTTGCCCGATTATTGTTCAAAAAGGGATTCTGAAATACCGGTACATTTTCTCCGGTCTCGTTCTGGACGATCAATTCATCGTCATTCTGCGTGGATTTGAGAAAGAAAAACTTCGAATGGAAGTCAGTGGTGCCGCAAACGATGGCAAATATACAAACGCAGCCAATGTTTGAAATCGGGTTGCTTTCTTTTTTCCAAACAAATCTGCTTTAAACACATAATAAACACTCATTTGATTTCGTTTAAATTGCTTTCAAAACGCAACCTTTATGCTTCCCGCTGGGGGTTTTGTCTGTTCAGGATATTTTTATGGCTGGTGTAAAAAAGGTGTATTGTCATTACAGTGTAAAGTAAATTGTCTCAGCTCCTTGGGTTAATCCCTCAAATCCAAAGGTACCTAGATTATTTACTGTTACTTTGAAACATCATAAAGTGAATAAAACAGGTTATAATAAACAAATTGCATGACAAACGGGAATATCTGCGTGTTGACCACCTTTCATCGATGACGACCATGGATGTGCATCACTATGATGTTCCCCATGTTTCCCACCTTTCCGAATGACTAAACATTCCGATTCTGGAGAAACAATCTCTCCCTCAGCGCTCGCAACGACAGTACTCTATCGATCGACGTCAGCTGCACTCCGGCGGAGTGATCTGAGTTCAGCAGCAAAGAGTTGTAGCTGAAATATCCACAGTCAATATACTTAAAAAACGCTGAACAAATGCCACTTATCTGGAGCCTAAAACTACCTATCTATCTCTGGAGA
>JACCGJ010004854.1:0-23881 GCA_013407085.1 Atriophallophorus winterbourni
ACTATTTGAGTTCCGTTTCCCTGCTGAAGGTTGCCAATCCAATCGCGCGTTTTGCCTTTGGATTTGGCATAACTATAGTAACGCTTCGGGTACTGCTTTATATTGCGCGCCAACCGTGATTCAAAGTCACAATAGTCAATAGTTTATTACGGTATAAAAGCGGGGAGCTTGTTCAAAACCGCCGGGTGGATTGTGCAGTGGATCAAAAAGAAAAGAATAGTAAAATGTTTGAGTTTCCAAGGTCTTATAGCGGGCCACATTCGCGTTAACCTGCACCATCAGTAGATTTTTGTGGCATTTGGACAGGTAGGGCCTCAACCTGGGACACTGCTACCCACCACATCCTCCGGAACAGGGTCAGCTGAGACTGCGTGCGCTTGGACTTCCGATACTGGGATATTGGGTCTCAAGAAGTTTCAGCAGTTCAGCAAGGCTAAGAGTATTTACACAAACGGTGTAGTTTGTGTGAATGAATAATTTTAGCCAATCAAATAACTGACCAATCAAAGCTGACGAAATTGTCACAAAATCATTCATAATAAGTTTAGCCAATGAAATAACCGACCAATCAGATGTCAATGAACGAACTCTAAAGTTTTTATGGTTTGTGTATATTAGCAAAAACAAATTTATTTTGTGTGATTACTTACAAATCAAAAGTAGACAGACCTGATCGCCAAGAAATTCAAACTAAAAATTCGGGTTGTCTATAGCAAAGCTCGTTTGAATGGCAGGATTAGTAAATTATATGCACGAGTATCTATTTTGTTGTACGGTCTAATAACGCAATATGCTATACTTAATCTATCTGTGAAATATCATGATATATAAGTTTAAAAAGGAGAATACAGGGCTAACAGCCGTTGATAAGTAAGTATCGAGTGCATTGAAATAATAGTTAAATCGTGTTAGACAAATCACAACTACGCATATGTGATTCCTGTGAAACGATCGTTTTTTATAATGTTGACTTTCATTGAGAGTTAACTGCTTACACATATAGATCCTATTTATGATTAACTATTATCAATTTGACGCAAGAAATTGTCCATAACCAAAAATGTTCAATAAATGTAGTTGTGGACCGATATGGAATTGAACGTTCTAGCGTACCTATTAATGTTCCGACTAATCCATGACTGAGTGTAGTAAACATATGCTTGTAACCAAGCGAATGTAGCCACTGATTAACAGGTGAACCAGAGACGTCGGTCGCGTTATCACTCATGACAGTTGTGAGGCTAAAATGTTCAACAATATTGAACAAAGATGAGCGTTCGCCGAAAATTCTGCTGAGGCATTCAACGGTTTGTATCAAACTGAAATATTTCCGACATTTTAGAATAATAAAATTGCAATATTTTTCACGTTCTACTGGCCACAACTTCCTTAACAACATTCGCACACGAGTCTCCTCATCTAGCTTAGCACCTCGCCACATTCAAGAACTGTGCATAAGCGTCATGCAGATCAAATCATCTACCAAGATTCAGGTGAGTTGCGTTCTATTACTCTACATTCTTCCGAGAATACTTAATCAAGTAAACCTGTCACATGATCCGAAAGACTGATGAACAAACCTATTCAAGATTACAAAAATCCAATGGCGATTGGGAACTGCGGTGGATGTGATGATTCAATTCAATTCAATTCAATTCCATTTAATGGTCTGAAAAGCACATAGCTTTACAAAAACCACAGAATAATATGTGAGTTACAAATAACATAGGTAGTAAAACGGGGTTTGTTTGCCTACTGATTAGTTCATGAATCACGTAAAAAAACTTGGAGCAGAAATTGTTTTCAACCGGTTTGATAGGGTAAATATGTATAGTTTACTTTAGGTTCAGTGGGAGATCCCACTGGTATGACCAGTTTATGACTCGCTCAAGGTCGTGCATCAAGGTATCTCCATCCGTTGATCCGATGAATTTCACATCATCCGCGAAAATGAAGTATTGGCACTTTAATTCAGAGGACAAGTCATCGATGAATATCAGGAATAGAAGAGGACCAATTATCGAACCTTGGGGTACACCACTGATCACGTCGGTTTGATTCGACAGCGTAGATCCTACTCTCACTCGGAATGTCCTACCTGTGAAGAAGGCCTTTATCCAAGCAAGTAGACTACCCCGTATGCCTTTGGCTGCAAGCTTAATCTCTAGAAGGCGGTGATCTACGGCATCGAAATCAATGCAACAATATGCGTGAACAATGTGTGATTTGTGAAATTACTAGCCTAGTTGATGCAACGTTAATCACAGTGCCTGTAACCTAGGCTATTCTTAAGAAGTTTAATAGAATTACCCCTTGTGACTACTTTAGGGGAAAGTTTAAGGGTTTCAGTAATATTATCACCCGTAAGACCCTCTAGAATCTTGAAGGCTTCTATTATGTCGCCTCTTAGCCGCCGTCTCTTTAGTGAGAACAGATCGATGTCCTTGAGTCTTGCCTCATAGGTTTGTCCTGCCTGACACTCAACCATCCTAGTCGCAAGGCACTGGACTCTTTCGAGACATAAGATATCTTTTTAAGTACGGTGCCCAGCATTGAACGCAGTATTTCAAGTGAGGCCGCATGACTACTTTGTATAAGGGAACGCAACACGAACCTGCAACTATATACGTAAGCTTTTATTTACGTTAATCTGCCTCCGGACACATCGCCATATCAATTTGAGGGTAGAAGAATACGAGGAATAGAAGGTTCATTGAAACAAAACTTGCTGTTCAACAAATTTCGAAATATAAATTTACAGTGTATGTAATAATTTCACCACACAGAATATCAGCCTTAAATTGGTGACGGCATATTGACACTGGTTTACAACTCTGTATCATAATTAGAACGTTACATGAATGCGTTGACATGTCAAGTTGGTCAGACAATTGCACAGTGCATAGGCAGCGTGATGTGTAACCCAGACTTGTAGCTACTTTGGGGTAGAGGAATGCAGACAGTCTATGTGGAATGCAGGTCATTCCATGCAACGAGACAAATGCGATTACATAGAACAAGAGGAGATAATGAGATGTCGTTATATGTAAAATGTCTCTTTCCCCTTCTTACTTCATGTGTGGAATTATTCGAATTTCGATTGAATTATTAACAGGCTAGCTGAATCTCAAGTAGGTCAGACAATTGCACAGTGCATAGGCAGCGTGATGTGTAACCCAGACTTGTAGCTACTTTGGGGTAGATACTATTTCAAATAAATCACCGAACTCATCTTATCAATCAATCAATCTATCTATCTATCTATCTATCTATCTATCTATCTATCTATCTATCTATCTATCTATCTATCTATCATTCCATCTATCTATCTATCTATCTATCTATCTATCTATCTATCTATCTATCTATCTATCTATCTATCCTCTATCTATCTATCTATCTACGGACCACTGAGGACGCATCTAGCGTATTTAACCGGAATTTGTGTGTTGGCCTCCGTCGGTCGATATCGATCATGAATGTACATCACATCGAATGAATTTCATGTTTTGCAACTTTTTGAATGACTAAACAATCCGATTCGGGAGGAACAATCTCTCCCGCAGCGCTTGCAACGATAGTCAGAACTCTGTTGTATTGCATCAGTTGCCTGCCGGGGCGTGATCTGCGTTCAGGCAGGCCAGGAGCCGTACTTTGCTATCCCCGGCTTGCAGTCGACGCTTTACCACAATGCCTACAAAGTGAGCCGGTTCGAGCAAAGTTCTTCCTCAGCTTGGGGGTCAATGTCACGAGCTTTATATCTCTTTTGCAAACATCTTGTACCGCAAGTGCGGCTGCCCAATGTCGGAATTCCTAATTGCCACTCACCGTAGAGTAGATCTTTCGGAATTACGACCATTTTCCATTCTGTAGACATGACCAAGCCAGCGCAGGCGGCGCTGACGTAATAGGGTGAACATGCTCTATAGACCAGCTTTGGAAAGCACTTCAGCATAGTCACTCTGGCCATCCACGATATGTTCAAGATACGACGGATGCTTCGTAGATGGAAAGCATTCAGCTTCCGTTCGTGTCTTGCGTGGGTGGTCCAGGTTTCACTGCCGTATAGTAAAGCATTTAGTACGCACGCGCTGTATACCATCATCTTTGTCTTTACAGTCAGCTTTCGGTTACCCCAAACACGAGAGTTCAATCGGGACAAGATGACAGCTGCTCTGCCAATCCGCTTATCAATCTCTGTGTCTAGCGAGAGGTTGTCCGCAATGGTTGAACCAAGATATGTGAAATGATGTACTGGTTCGAGCTGACAGTTTCCAACAGTGATGATTGGCGGCGATACAGTCCCTTGACCAAGGACTGTGGTCTTGCTCATGCTGATTGTTAGACCAAAGTCTTTGCATGCCGACGAAAAACAGTCCATTAGCGACTGTAGGTTCTCTTGGGAGTGAGCAATAAAGGCCGCATCCTCGGCAAACAACAGTTCACGGATTATCACATCTCGTACTTTGGTTTGTGCTCTCAACCGGTTCAGGTTGAAAAGCTTGCCATCACTTCGCGTGCGTATGTAAATGCCTTCTGTTCTCATCTTAAAAGCGTACTTCAGAAGCAGAGCAAAGAAAATGCCGAACAGCGTGGGAGCAAGAACACACCCTTGTTTGACGCCTCGGCGAATTTAAAATGCTTCTGAACTGCAACCGTTAAAATGGACTGAGCCTTTCATGCCTGAGTGAAACGAAATAACGAGTCTCAGCAGCCTTGGGGGACAGCCTATCAGATCGAGCATTTTGAAGAGAACCTCCCTGCTGACGTAGTCGAATGCCTTAGTTAAATCAATAAAAACAGCGTATAATGGCATACGCTGTTCCCGACACTTTTCTTGAAGTTGTCTCAGTGAGAAGATCATGTCAACGGTTGATCTTCCCTTGAGGAAGCCACATTGAGATTCGGGGTAAATTCTATCAGCTGAAACTTGCAGCCGGATCTGTAAGACTTTAGCAAACAATTTGCCTACAACATTCAGAAGGGAGATTCCTCTGTAATTGTTGCAGTCGCCTCTGTCACCCTTATTCTTAAATAGCGGGATGATCTTTGTGTCTCGCATCTCTTGTGGGACACCCCCCTCCTGCCAGCACTGAAGAAGCAAATGGTGAAGAGGCTGTAACAATGCTGCTCTACCGCATTTGATGAGCTCGGTGGAATTTCCGTCCCGTCACAAAGGCCTTCCATTCGCTAAGCGGTCGAGTGCTTTATATTGAGCTCATCAGTGTAGTAGGGGTATCTATTAGTCTATGGCGGCCCAAACGTTCGAAATTTTTCAAGTGCAGGCGGGTATAACAGTACTGTGTCAGAAGTAGAGGGGGAGAAGTGCTTATACCCATCTGTTTCCATCTGTTGAGTTTTGTCGAACAATCGTCTTACACAGATAAACGTAATGGAGCACGTTTTTCAAGTTTGTTTGGGCCAATAGCTCTCTTGATCCCATCATACATACCGTGAAAATTACCGGTATCCGCAGCTTTTTGGATATTGAGGCTAACTTCAGTCCAATCGTCGTTTGCACAACGCCTTGCAGTCTGTTGGACCGTATTTCTAGCTGCTCTTAGAAGACGTAAGTTTTCATCTGTTGGCATACTCTTGAACCTCAAGAATGCTGAGCGTTTCTCATCCAGCACAGCAGCCATCTCAGAAGAGTTTGCTTCGAACCAGTCGCTCGTTCGAGCTATCTTAGGACCGAAAGTGGAAAGTGCGACTCAGCATATGCAGCTTTTTATCAATTCCCAGTTTTCTGAAGCAGATTCAAGTGGGGTTGTCTTGTTGAACTCGTCCGTGAAGGCTTTTGCGAATCTCGCAGTTAGATTAGGTTCGCACATGCGAGTGACGTCTATCCTAGTCTTAGCAGACAATTTGGTGCGGTAAAATCTCGTGTGGGGGAGCTTCAGTTTTGCACAGACCAGTGAATGATCAGTATCGCAGTCTGCGCTTTGATATGATCTAGTGAGGAGCACTCTTCCTATATTAGTACGCTTAACAAGAATAAGATCAAGCTGATGCCAATGCTTAGAGCGAGGATGCTTCCAAGAGACTCTATGCTGTGGTTTGGTTTGAAAGAAAGTGTTACTTACACAAAGATTGAACTGTGTGCACAATTCTAAAAGGCGTTGCCCATTTTCATTGGTTTTACCTACGCCGAACCTTCCGAGACAGTTTTGCCAAGACTCGTAATCTGCACCAACTCTGGCATTGAAATCACCCAATACCACTACACAGTTTTTCTGTGGCACGTTTTTCAGGACGGCTGTGAGTTTATGATAAAAAGCGTCTTTTTCAGCAGGCGTCGCAGAGAGCGTCGGTGCATAAACGTTGACCAACGTAATGGTACCAGTAATGCACCTCAGATTTAGAGTCCAAATACGTTCTCTCCCGCTGCTGCTCGGTTCTGTTGCTTTTAATATGTCGTTTCGCACGGCAAACCCAACTCCATGCAGTTGAGGCTCATCGGAACCTCTTCCTTTCCAAAAGAATGTGTAATCACTTTCTGTTAGCTTACCAGTGTCTGGTAAGCGCGTCTCTTGTAAGGCAGCCACGTCGACATTCAGCCTCTTTAGCTAGTTGTTAATCACGGCGGACTTTCTAACGCCTCTGATATTCGAGACGTCGTCATGAAATCCTGGAAGCATGGACCGGACGTTCCAGGTTCCAAGTTTCAGAACTGAAATTTGTTGTTTGGTATTTCGATTCGCTGGTGCGGAAAAATACAGTCTGCTTGTCGGTTGATTCCTAATCCCCATGCACCCAATGAGGATAGCAGACCGTGGCGAGACGGCACCTTATTGACTGGGGCTGCCCAGCTTGAGGCGGGCGGTAGCCGTCCAATGAGACCTGGAAGTCTCTCCCACCGTCGAAAGCAGCCCCAGGCGCTTAGCTCTACGCCAGTCGAGCCATAGCGTTTAACCGGTATCTGCTGCTTCCCGTGTTATTTTCCGTAGAAGCGGAATGGAGTGTCCTCTCCATTTGTGCGCTGTGATGTACGCCAGGGCAGTTCAATATGGAGAACTAGCTGTTGCCCATGCAGCAAGTGCTCCCTCTCCACGGCACCACTGGAACCAAAGGAACAGCTAGGCTGATACGCTTGGACAATGATGCCGTCGCAGGAGCTGGCAGGACGAAGTTGAATAAACTTCGGACTGCCTAACGGGACTCCGGCTCCGGATTTTTCCTCGAGGTTGACTCCTGAAGCCTTTTCCATGAATGGATGTAGCCACAAAGCAGTGGAGGTTTGAGATAAGGGTTTTCCTTCCCGTAGGTGGGCCGCCTTTATGGACTAACGAGCTCCACCTGCCCGAAGCATGCTGGTTTTGAGGCGCCAGTCAGCCGCCTTCGCCCTTTCTCCTGTCAGTAGAAGCAGTTCCGCCGGGTCACACAGGACCACGCGTGCAGGCCAGGAGCTGGACTTGGTTGTCGGAGGCTATATGAGACGCAGGCCATTGGAGCATTTTTGGAATTGGGAGCTTATCCCCAAAACTTATTCGCTTTGGGTGGTCCACCCAGTACTGGAACTGGAATTCGCAAGGCACCTTACGTGGAGAAAAGAAAAATAGACCTATTCGGAGCAGAAATAGAAGCCACCCATGAAACATGGACAAAAATGGTAGCAAATGATGAAGCATGTGAAAGTGGAAATGAAAGCAAAATGTAACATGAATTCACATAAAGCAGTTATGGACGCATGCACAATGTATGAAATCACAAAACCCGTGGATGCAAAGTGTTTTACTAATAGGGGCGCACGTATTGAAATTTTTGATTACATGTAACGAGGGTTAAGATGCCATGAACTACTCAGCAAAAACCGGCACTATGACTATTTGTGTACTAAATAAGCTATTAGTTTGACTTGGCCGAAATAGTTTATAGCGAAATTGCGGTTCGTCCAACCCGTGGCAGTCACATATCTCGTCACATATCCCTGATTGACAACTCAACTAACGATATCCTACGATAATCTCATGGAATCGTAAAGGTGATTTGCAAGCAAAGACACGTGCAGATACAAAGGACCCAAAGACACTTTATACAGTGTACACAAACTCTCGTACCGCGCACGAACAAGTAACAAGTTTTAACTGCTCAGGGACGAACGAAATGAACCTCAATTAGAAACCTGATCAGGTGATAGGTGCTTACTGCAATAATATTTCGTGATCTAGACTCAATTTTATAAGGGTTATTACCGGGAAACTTTTGAAGTATCCATGTGTCACCGTTTCCAAATGCACGGATGTGCAATCGTGCAGTATTTCTGTGCTGGGCGGCTAACATCGTGCTAAATTGATTGGCCATCGGTAGTGAGCTGCATGCTGAAACACGCTGTAGTCTCACTACCATTTCTATTTTATTTCTATTTGTTTTGTCATAACTGTCTAGGCCTGGGCAACCTGACAGTATCTTAGCCCGCGTGTAGTCCCTGACCTTGCGGCACTTTGTCTGGAGCAGGCTTGTGCTTTCATGCCACCATACGCTTATTAAAATGCGTGGGCCTTCTCTCTGCTCCTTTCATTTCTGCTCTATGTGTTTTGTACAAAATGCGTTCTTGCTTTACCCCCGCTTTAACTCAACTTGTACTCGCCCGCCCTTTTCCTGCACTACTTTTACGGCAGATGTTTTGGTGAAATCCATTTCAAGCACAAGTCTTACATTTCAAAAAGACATCCCGGAAACTGTTCTCACGTTCGCGAACTAAACAGCAACCTACACGGTTTGACACACCGATTTCCGCTTCTCACAGATGAGATCGCTCAATAGACGGACGTATAGCGATCGAGAGACCGAGGCAGCGAGCGGAAGCGGGTGTGTCACCATGCGTCGAGCATGCTCCAAGTTGAGCATCAACTGCACGGAGAAATAAACAAACCACTTATCCGTAAGCTTTCCGATCTTGAAATTCACAAATAAATGGCGCAACATAAACAGGATTCTTGCTACAAAATATGTCACACACACACCGACACCAAATAGCTTCAACGCCTTGAATCATACTTTTTGTCAGGCAGCTATTCATAAACACCACGCCACAAATGAAAGCAGGAAATGAAACATCCGGTGGCACACAATCTCGTGATCTAAAAGCACATGGTACGGTTGATCATAGGAATGCCAGCGATAAGCCGAGAAACGAACGAAACAATACTCACTATTTGTTATATTATAACTGTAGATAAATCATTTTGTATACGAGTGTATTTGGAAAGAATTCAACGATAATCTTGCAGGAAAAATGAAAGAATCTTATCGTGAAATTAAATCCGGATAAATGTTGATTGTACTGGATACACTTTGAAGCTTGTTTCCGTCTGTTTGGTGTCAGCAGGTGGAGACGGTATGTTGAGATTCAGCGAGCCTTATTTCAGTTGATAAGTGGTACGCTAAACCATCGTTTGGCTTGTATAGCTGTCTATTAAACAAAGAAGTGGTTCCTATGTACACAACTTGCTACACCGTTGATGATTTGTTGTACACTCAAACTTGTACGATCCTTCAAGGTCATATCGGAATTGAGTGACTTCCTCGCTAATTCTGAAACGCTTGTATTGCCCACGTTTGGGAACAAGGAGCTTACGTCAAAGCTGACCATCATCTCATCCTCCTAGATTGTTAAGGTACTTAATCGACCAACAAAATCTAAAAGATAAAACTCGAATGTTTATATTGGGCAAACGTCTAGCATTGCTCTCTTTCTCACAAAGCATGGTAACCGAATTTCAACTATGTACCCACCTTTAAAGCTTATTTATCCTGTCACATAACAAAATCCTATTGAATAACAGTTATAAGAAGACTGTTTGATAAAAGGAAACATATATTTAGAGATTTATTTAACAAAATTTGTCAGTTTTCTCAGTTTTGTTTTAATTTCAAATTGATATTCCGATGTAGCCAGTGACCCGAAATGTGAATACCTGTAAAACAGATCGGGTTATCTTTCGTGAGTGTTACGAATTAACACTAAAGAAAATACTCACGTTATCACTGAGTTGTTTCACTGTTGCATGGAAAGTTGCGATTGATAATTTTCACCGTTATCGGTTCTCCTCTCGATTGGTTCGTTGGGGATTGCGATGGCGTATGGCGGAAAGAATAAGATAAAAAGTTTAATTAAGTGGCTACCAGTTTCAGAGTTCCCGCGTTCAAGCGAGCGTGTTGCTGATGTTAACTGGTGAACACTATAGCCCGACACACTATGACCCAACCTTTTCACTCCAAATTCTTATAAAAACGTTGTATCAACTTCAAACAAAAATATAAACACTCTTCACGTGTTTTGACTGCGTGATCATTGCTAAGTTGATTAGGTTTGCGGGTTTGCATCAGCGGTTTGAATAGATTGGATCACATTTTCGTGGTTATTATGCCAGCCCATTAACTGGTACAAAACCAAACACGTCATCATGATAACGAAAAAATATTTCGAACTTACACGTGGATAGTGATCACGAATCATATTTTCGAACGATTCCAGAAACACAGACAACGAGTTCGAATCCCATCGCTAATTACTGGACACTAATACTCATCATAAATAGATTAGATCATAGTTAACTGTGTAAAATTATATTAAAAATTCATTCAAATTTTTGCGTGCAATCGAAGCACCACTTATCAGTCACAAATGGGGGGGGGGTAATTAAACAGTGGAGATGATACCATTGGTTACAATAAGGGCATTCCTCCCATTCTATTGTTTTTCCAGCAAATTCCGGTGGTTCATCAGAACCACACTGACCACATACTTGATCGTGGCCTAAGAACTCATCCAGATCTACTGGAGGTAATCGAGAGGTGGATGGAATTGGGTTGTGAGAAGAAGCTGCCCGTCCACGATCGTTGATCCGGCCATCGTAAACGCCTAATACCCGAACAACGTTGCCTTCCACAGCGGGAATCGTTGCTTCTTCGTCGTAACTGGCTACCGGAGACGATATCTGACGGTTGACGTCGCTGGGCTCTATATTCAATAATGTTTCCACTGGAAGAGTGTCATAACGTAGGGACGCGAGTGGCATATTGTCAAGGTCTAATGTTAAATTGTACGGAGGCATTGGACAAGGACCAGTCGTATTTGAGAAGTTATTGAAACAACGCAGGAACAGATTGACGTATGGTGGCTCTAATTTGCGGCGCAAAAGATTTATTAAATCTTCAGCGTAAGATTGACCCGATGAGAACACGCGATTAGTTCGCCTAAGAACGTCCGCAGAAGAAAATTCTACTGGCATTACTTCATTAGTACTCCTTAACCAGCGCTTGGAAAGCGGGAGTGACGACACATCAAAGTTTTTCAATATTGCCGCAGCGAGCACGTGCCTACATGGCAAACATTGATCAACGAAAAAGGTACATGTGCACTTCCAGTTTGAGCAGCACACCTCCCAAACCCGCGAGTCCCTAACAAGAACCATAATTTCCGTTGAGCCTACTATAGTAACTGTTGAAGCAATTACGTTTGCGGATATGAGGTCTACGGCGTATGGCATAAGAAGATCGCGCAGGGAATCTAATTCCGAGTGGTTGGTGACGCGAACCCGCCTCATGCTATTCGAATAAATTTCGCGTTGTCGGTGCCAGATAAGATACTCAACACCGATTTGGGATATCCGAATGGCCTCCCATATAGCGATCCTACCACTAAGGCGATTCATTTTTAAACACTTGTGCATCGCCTCTACCATGTTCGTGTCCCCAATACCGTAAGTAGATACCTAAGGACGGCGAGCATTTGCCCACTTACGGGAGCTGCCACAATATTGCCCTCTGAAGTATGAAAAGAACACGGGATCCGCTATTTGCACATTGATAAACGCAAAGGCGTATCGCCATAAACTCCTGGTACTAATTGCTACGTACACCCATTTAAGAGCTTCCCTCTGGGGGTTACGACGAGTGACATTCCGAATAATGTGCACTCGGCAAAGCAAATGTGAAGCGTTGGTAAAAACGTCTTCAACTGCATTCGCTATCGCAGGGGCTCCATCGGACATAATAATACGAACGGGGTCCCAATCACCGACGAATCAAACAAAGGTAAGTAGGAACGTCCGGATATCCTCTGCTGTCTCCCGCCACAGAAAACCTATTGCTACAGGAAGACTCTTCCGGCAGCCATCCACGATCATCAATTGATATAGGAAATATTTCTCACGATTGGTACGGAAGGTACCATCGATGAGAATAAAATCGGAAAAACGATTAAACAAACTTAGCATCGCCTTTGTACAGAACACGAAATGCGTCATCCTGTCTGTTTCGTCCAGCAGTACCCTTGCCTTTCCATCGACGTTCAGTTCAGCTTCCATGCGACGAATATAGGCTATGAAAAATGGATTATTATAAGTATATTCACTAATTAATATTTCATTTCAATTGCATTTCAACAACCATTACCGGTATTGTTTCGTCCTGCCAGAACTCGACGACGCATATTCACAACATCGCAGCCAGTAAGATTCTTCTGGAACCGAGCCTTCACATAATACCGAATATTGTACGACGGGGCCCCGCTTTCAAGCAACGGCTGAATGGCATGCAGTTCCGAAGGAGTGAGTCGTCTGTTTCGGGAGTGCCACGATCCGGCTTCACCAGTTACTAATTCATGGTTATGGACCATGTTACTAGTAGTAATCCGAAATTGCACGCCATGGCGACCAATGTTGAAAAAAGCTTCGCAAT
This sequence comes from Atriophallophorus winterbourni, assembly GCA_013407085.1. Lineage (NCBI taxonomy): Eukaryota > Metazoa > Platyhelminthes > Trematoda > Plagiorchiida > Microphallidae > Atriophallophorus > Atriophallophorus winterbourni. The sequence goes on from JACCGJ010004854.1 coordinate 12,685, forward strand.
TGGTTGCGGTGGAAGTTCGACGACGAATTCCAAGTGTAGGCCTCTGTACGGATCCTTTTCGTTGACACTCATATTTCATGAATGTCAGCTCGCCCGCTAAATTTCTTTTCGAAGATCGTTTGGAATAGTGGGTTCCGGAAACTCGAGTGAATTCTGCCAACATGTGGTTCAATTCCTCGAGACTTTCGAACAACCGGTTACCAATAGTATGCTGAAAAAGCTCAGTGATATCGTTAGCGCTCATTATTACCAAAGTGATCCCAGATCACTTGCGAGGAGTTTTATTTGACCCAGAATGAATAATTTTAGCCAATCAAATAACCGACCAATCAGATGTCAGAACGTTATTGAGAATAATTTTAGCCAATCAAATAATCAACCAATCAGAAGTCACAACGTTTGTGACAATAACCTTATTCGTTCAGCAAAGTGGTCGAAGGGAAATGTGATCCATATTTTCTGGGACGGGAAACGCTGTGGAAAGAGGGAAAGATATGGTGCAGTATCACAAAGAATATAAGCGTAAAAAAGGATAATTAAGAATTGTGTATCGTCTGATAAAAATGGAGGTCAAGGCGTTTTTTAAAAATAATTAGGGATGGGGCAGAAATAACCGAAAGGGGGAGTGCGTTCCAAGCACGAGGAATCCGGACGGCAAAGGAGTATCTGCGGCAGTCCAATCTACTATGCAGATGAGCCAACTTCAAGTGATGACCACGATTTGCTGAGTATGGGGCCATTTTAAGCATACCTCTACATGGGTGAGTTTCTTCCGTCAGTTCAGTTCAGTTCAGTTTGCACAGGACAGTATGTGGCTGACAAGCCAATCGAGCGTCAATATCCGATACGCAAGGATCAGATCGCCTCGGATACGACGATAGTTTGTAGAGAATAATTGTAGAGTCGTAAGACGTTCCTCATAGCTGACGGAGCTAAGCCCCTTGACAAGCTTCGTAGAACGTCTCTGCGGCTGTTGTAGGGCGTGCTGGTCACGTTTCAACCATGGGTTCCAGACGGAGACAGCCTACTCCAAGTGTGGGCTGATGTACGCCTGAAGAAGAAACGGGAAGAGACGTGGATCGATTGTTCCGAACGCACGTTTTAAAAGCCCAACGTTTCTATTTGCCACGGTTGAAGCTCTACTACACTGAGCAGAGCAGCCCAAGTCATTTTGTATAATCACCCCAAGATCTTTTTCTTGCATCGGGACAGCGAGCATCTTGCCACCCAGATTATAGCCAGGGTCGCCAGGAAGACGAATGCGTAATGCGTGGCATTTGTCAGTGTTGAATGGTATGCGATTGATCGTAGACCATGCGTGTAATGAATCCAGGTCGAATTGAAGTTTCCTTGTATCGCTGGGTGAGTTGATGACCCGCCAAATCTTGATACCATCCGCGAAAAGGAGAAATGGTGATTCGACGTACCCACCAATGTCGTTGATAAATATCAAAAATAAACGCGGGCCAAGAACGGACCCCTGAGGTACTCCGCACTGAATTGGAAATGGCTCTGAAAGGGTCTGTCTAACACGCACCCGAAGGTTTCGCGAACGTAGGAATTCAGCAACCCAGGACAGCAACACGGGTGGAATACCCAATGCTTGCAGCTTGTGAAGCAATATCGCATGGTCAACTCGGTCAAATGCCTTAGAGAAATCCAAGTAAATGACGTCTATGCCCTGACCTTCGTCAGCAGCTTTAGTCCAGTAGTCTCTGGCTAAAAGCAAATTTGTGGTACAAGAATGCCCTTTACGAAATCCATGTTGTTCTGCAGCGATGAAATAGGAACTATTCACAAAAGCCATAATTTCATCGGCAACAATGGCTTCCATCACCTTGGATAACACTGGGAGAAGGGTGACTGGACGGTAATTGGCAGGATCACTACGGCTTCCACCTTTGAAAATGGGAGGGATGATACCTTCCTTCCAACCAGTAGGGACTTCAGAGTTATCCATCAATTTTTGGAAATAAGCCGCGAGGGGTTCGCAAAGTTGATCGGCAACTGCGCACAATGCTTTCGGTGTGATACAGTCGATACCCGGTGATGAGTTGAGTCGAAGTTGCATGATTTTTTCCCAAACTTTGCTGGCAGAAAACATAATACAAGAAGGTTGAGATGATGGGGTCAAAAGCATGGAGAAAATTAGAGAAGGGTTTTGGAAAATCGGCATGTAATGTGATCTTAAGACATTTGCCGCATCCTTTGATGTCGTCGTGGAACCTATACTGGTGGTAAGTGAAGGGATACCAGTCTGAACCTTCCGTTTATTGTTGATAAATTTGTACAAGAGCTTATTGTTTTCCAGGAATTGACCGGTGAGTTTACTTTGATAATCAAATTTATCCTGGCGCACCAGTCTCGTGCAATGATTTCGTAATTTTCTGTAACACTCCCAATCATTTGGCAGTTGTGTCAGTTTGAACTCAGTCCACGCAGCATTTCTGCGGCACATCCATTTACGAGTTCTGCTCCGAATGAATGTATCGGTGGTTTTTCGCAGGACGGGTTTTGAGACTGAAGAAAGCTCTAGCATCTGGTGCCACTTAGTAACAAAATTTTGCCAAACTGAATCCAGACCGTCCTCTAACATGAAATCGGAACTATTGGCGGCTACAACGTCATAGAAAATGCCGTAGTCAGTGACCGTCCGTATCTGAGAGTCCTCATGGTTGAGGTAGTTAGCATAGCACACAAAGTCAAAAGTTAAAACGATATGGTCGCTTTTGCCTAACGGAGTTTCACTCGAGATTTCCTCAATCATCAACTCCTCATTCGTCAGTAAGAGGTCCAATAGAGAAGGCGTGTCAGTTCCACGAAAGCGTGTCGGTTCAGTCACGTGATTGTACAAAGGGTGACTTCCTATCAGTTCACGCAGCTCCCAAGCAAAAGTATCGCGGGAGGGTTCAACAGTCAAACTGGGTGAATTGAAATCGCGAAGACTGTAATAGGTTGACATCAGCAACAGGTTGAGCATTTGGTGGGCGGTAGATCACAGCCAGTAGAGCAGAGTCACTGTTCCTAAGCTGCAAGCGGCACCACAGTGAATCTATGGTTTGCAGATGAATGTGAGATAGTGGTTCACAGTGGAGTGAGGAGTTATGGTACAAAAGAACTCCACCACCCTTGGTGGGACGATCTTTCCGAATGACAATCATACCAGGAAGTGAAATTTTGGCGTCTGCAACGGAAGGTGATAACCATGTCTCAGTCACAGCTATTACGTCGAAGCGTTCAGCAGCGTGTCGAAGACGAAGTTCAGGAAGTTTACTGAGTAGGCCTTGGGCGTTCGCATAGAAACACTTCAGGCTCTCGCGCGATAGGGCGGAGTCTGTAGAGTTGTTTTGGGCATCCATTACGCCGATCCTAATAGGACCGGCTGGCTTAAGTTTTTTGAGGCATCAACACTTTTATCGGCAGAATCACACTGAAGCTTGTCGATTCGCTTTTTATCCGTTGCGCCGAGAATGGACCTTGACGTGGTGCAGACGTGGTGCAGCGGCTTGCGTGCCTCGATGATCCATTGAGCTATACTGGGTGATGTCTTCGTGGCATCTTCAGAGTTACTCATACCAGGTTGGTCAATGGTGAGAAGCCAGACAAACACAGTCCCCTTGTCCCTCGCGGACATTGTATACCAGAAGAGGCGTATGAATCCGCAAGGATCACCGGCTCGACTGGTTTGGATGATGTCGGGAGTCCCTGCTCGGTCTCTACCTCGCGAATGGCTTGTGAACTGTACATTCTGTATCCGGCCACGATAGGTGCGATCCTTAATCTCGCTCCGCTGTCATGCGAATTAGGCTTTCGGGCCAAAGGCTTGAGGTGGGAGTCCTCAAGATAAACTCCTCTTCTTCGGCCTGGGCAACCTGGTAGTATCACGCCCACACCCAAACAATGACAATAACAGCACTAGAAATTCCTACCTCTATCTCCTATATTGCGTCTATTGCTCCTATTGCCTCTTCTCCACATGTTACCATCCCCGATTCGCTCTCTCTATCTGATGTACGACTCATGCCGTCTAGACAGCTGTCGATTGATGCAACTCTTCTACGTCCGCGAGTTTCATTTAGGTTAGCTTCGTTTAACGTTCGGACCTTGCTACAACCGGGACAACAGGCCGGCCTTGCACGAACGCTTGAGTCGTTAGGCATTGATATCTGCTGCTTGTCGGAAACCCATTTCCGTGACACAAGCGAAGTCTGTCAGTTGGTCTCACCAGCTGAATCAGACAGCAGATTCCACCTGCGCCTCTCTAGTGACCCGGATGCTTCCTCTGCCGGATTGGCTGGCGTCGGTATCGCGTTCAGTCCCCGTGCTGAGCAATCACTCTTAGAGTGGATTCCCGTTGACAGCAGACTGTGCGGTGCACGATTTCGTGGCCACTGTCGGGTGAACAGGCGGTGCGAAACGCGGAGGGATTTGTTTGTGATTTCTGCCTACGCTCCAACGGACTGTAGTGTGGATCTCGGTAAGGACAACTTCTATGAGAAGTTGCATAGTTTGTTTCGCAAGGCACGCAGGACAGATGTCGTAATCATGGCAGAAGATCTCAACGCTCGCGTTGGTCGCCTGTCTGAATACGAGCGCCACCTAGGAGGTCAGTATGGGCTGGATGGCGGGCGTTCAGATAACGTAGAACGATTGCTCACATTCTGTGGCGATCACCGCCTCTATCTCTCCAGTACGGCATTTCGGCGTTCCCAGCGTCGAATGGCCACATGGCGCTCACCATCACAGCACGTCTGGTCTCAAATTGACCACATTGCTATTAGCTACAGGTGGCGTGGTAGCATCAAGGATGGTCGTTCATACTGGACCACCAGTGTGGACTCAGACCATGCGCTAGTCTGTGCGACAGTCAACTTCCAATTTGGGGGTAAGGCACGCGCAAGACGAACTCATGTAGACACCGCCTCTTTGATGCTCCCCGCTGTCAGAACCGAGTTCCATCATGCATTGACCAGGGAGCTCGCAGAAGCACCCCCGTCTGATGTTGAGCAGCACTGGAGCTTCGTTCGGACAGCACTGTCCTGCGCTACTTCTGAAAGCTGTCAACCCACCCGCGCTTTGCCACGCTCTTGGATCTCGGCCCAGTCACTTGCTTTAATCGATCACCATCGAACTTTACCCACCGGCACTGAACACAACCGTGCTCGGAGAGAATTCAATACCCGCTTAAAGGCCAGCTTAAGGAATGACCGCGAGTTCTGGTGGACGCAACGTGCTTGTGAGATGGAGGTTGCAGCCGCATCTGGCAATACTCGCAAATTGTTTCAGTTAATTAGAGCTACTGGTTCGAAACTGAATACAGTGAGCGAGACTATTTGCGAAACTGACGGCTCGCCGATCACCAATCTTAGTAGACGCTTAGAACGATGGGCTGAGCACTTTGGTGCTCAGTTCAGCCCGCCACCTCCTCCGACCTCGCCGCCTGAGACACCGATTTGCACGCCTTGGCCCGTTTCCTTAGCCGCTCCTGATCTCCAGGAGGTGAGAGATGTAATTCGAGCACTGAAGCGCCACAAGTCACCTGGTCCTGACGACCTCCACCCGATTTTGTTTAAAGAGGGAGGTGATCTTGTGGCAGCGGAGTTACGTGATTTGTTTACTTAAGTATGGGCTGAGGAGCGGGTCCCGGCATCATGGGGTGAATCGACGGTTATCCCAATCTTTAAGAAGGGCGCACGGAATCTGTGTTCCAATCATCGTGGGATATCCCTGACTCCTGTCGCGTCTAAACTTCTGGTTTCCATCCTCCTTCGTCGGCTATCGCCCATTCGGGAGTTACGTTGCCGTGAGGAACAGGCTGTATTCCGCCCGGGGCGAGAATGCGTGGATCAGCTTTTTGTCCTGCGACAGTTATTAGAGCACAGACACCTGTACCGGCGACCAACCATCGTAGCTTTTCTGGACATCCTGGCCGCGTTCGACTCGGTGGACAGAACTACTCTTTGGAACTGCTTGCTTAGGAGTGGCATCCCTCCTAAGTATGTCGCCATCTTGAAGGAGCTCTATTCTCATTCATCAGGGAGGGTCGGGGTCTACGGCAGCCTATCGCCGGCGTTCCTCACAACCAGTGGCGTGCGCCAGGGCTGTCCGCTGTCCCCATTCTTGTTCAACTTTGCGATCGAGGATGTCCTCCAGAATGCTCTCCGTAGCTTCACTGAGGGTGGGATCGAGCTACTTCCAGGTAAGCGTGTCACTGACCTTGATTATGCCGATGACATTGCTTTGCTTGGTGATGATCCGGTGTTCCTACAGAATGCCCTGAACCAGCTAGCATTGGAGGCGTCTAGGTACGGATTGCACTTAGCTCCAACTAAGTGTAAGGTTCTTCTTCAAGATTGGGGGGGGTTGCAGCCCACTCTGACGGTCGATGACCTCAGTCTGGACTGTGTGGAACAGTTCACCTATCTTGGTAGCTGCATCACGGCGGGAGGAGGGCTGGAAAGTGAGATCGGCTCTCGCATTGCGAGAGCTCGCTTCGCGTTCACTAGTTTAGGTCATCTCTGGAAGCGGTCTGACGTGAGTTTGAGACTCCAGGGGAGAGTTTACCTGGCCTCAGTCAGGTCGGTCTTGCTTTACGGGTGCGAGAGCTGGGCAGTTCGCGCAGAGGAGCTCCGGCGCTTGGAGGTGTTTGAACATAGATGTTTACGGAGGCTTGCACGAGTGTGGTGGCAACACCGCACTAGCAACGTTGAAGTGAGGCACCGTGTTCTAGGTGGGGACAGCCTGATGCTACGAGACCTAATCGACCGTTCCCGTCTCCGCTGGCTAGGGCATGTCTTGAGAATGAAGCCTGAGCGCCTACCCTCCCGCGCGCTGCGTGTGTCGGTTGGCCCAGCCTGGCGGCGGTGTTCAGGTGGACAACCGCTGACCTGGAAGAAGGCCTTAAAACGCTTGACGTCGGGTTTAGCTCGGGTCGGACGAACGCGGCTTCCTGGGTGGGGTCCAAGGTATAGTGAGTGTCTGTGGCTTGACACGCTGTCGACGATGGCTGAGAACCGGCAACAGTGGAGAGAGTGCATTCTATTTTGTGTTCCCCCCTCAACTTTGTAAAAAAAAATCAAAAAATCGACATGTGGAACAATGGACAAAAAAATTCCCCCTCGTATTGTACCTTTTTTCTTTCCTTCTTTTTCTCGTGCATTGCCGGGTGGCACTTTTTCATTTTTAAATGATTGTGTAAATATATATATATATATATATATATATACCTTCGACTGTTCAATCGGCTGCATATAGTGTGTAATACACTAGGTGTCCGAAATGTGTTAGTGATATCTTTATAGATCGGAGTATTGTCTGTGGTATTGAAATATATAAGAAATTCTTCACAGATTGTATTAGGGTATGTAATTCCTATTTCTGCAGAATTATAAGTTCGATCCCGAATAATAAAATTTACTTTGTTGGTTCTTCTTCTTCTTCTGAAGCGAAAGCAGAAGGGATAAAATCCCGTTTGAGCTTCATCACAGTAATAAACATGGGTGACTTCTGCTGACAAGGCAAACCCTGAGAGTAGAGGAACACCACTATATCACTACGGGGATCAAGTCCATCCGTCTCAACAAATGCTGATCCAACGTGCTTTTGAATAGCTGTTCAGATGGTAGAGACAGGAGCCCTTTCGGTAGAGAGTTCCAAGTGTTCACCACCCGCGTGGATAGCGTGCTCGCATTACTCAGCTTCAGCCTTCTAGGCTTTCGCAACTTAAAGTCATGTCCACGAGTCCTCGACTCACCTACTAATCGAAAGTACTGGAGGAACTCGTCTCCATATTGACCGAGAAGAATACGGCGTGTCAGGAGCAGGTCATATCTTTCCCTTAGAAGTTTGAGGGGTAGAGTTTCAGCAAGCTCCTCCTATCCTCGTACGCGAGTTGGCGCATTCCACAAACCACCTTAGTGCCCCTCCTTTGTACCCTCTCCAAGGAGTCGCATTCGCCTTTGGACTGAGGAAATGCAACAGGTAGCCCATATTCCAACAGAGGACGAATGTACGCAGAGAAAAGTGTCTGGAACATTTGCGGGGTAATGGACGCAAAGGAACGCCGAATCGCCCAGAGCATCCTGGTAGCGCTGCCTATTCTCCGACAAGTGTCAGCCATCGACCGTCACCGCTCTAATAGGTTCACCTCCAAGAAAGTATTCACCACCAGTGTCATCGGAGTTTATGCGCATGGCCGCTGTCTTTTCCTCATTGATAGGCAGTGACCAGCGATGTGTCCAACTGACAAAGTCATCAACTGCTTGTTGCAGTTGCTTGTGGCCATCGCAGGAACTGACAGAGGCCCACAGTTTCAGATCATCCGCGAATAAAAGACAATCGATCGCTACCGCGTCCGGAATATCATTCATGAAAACTTTGAATAACAATGGGTTAAGGACAGATCCCTGCGGCACTCCGGAGCCTGCTATCATCTCTGAAGACAAAACTACACTCACCTCTACACGGTTTGACCGCCCTGAGATGAATGCCTCGATCCATTTAAGTAGACAACCCTGAATACCCAAACCCTCCAGCTTGACGAGCAATCGGCGGTGGGGCACGCGGTCAAACGTCTTACTAAAGTCGATAAAAATGACATCGACCTCTTGACCAGAATCAGTCAAAGCACACCAACTTTCTCGCGCCAGGAGCAGATTACTTACGTATGAGCGATTTTTGGTGAATCCATGTTGTTGTGGACACCAACGCCCACACTCCAAAAGAAAGTGCTCTATTTTCCTTTTGATCAGCTTCTCTAAATATTTTACCGATCACAGAATTCAATGTGACCGGCCTGTAATTAGCGGGACTACTAGGGTCCCCACTCTTAAACATAGGTTTAATAATACTCTGTTTCCATTCTTGTGGCAAGACCCCTAATGTTACAAATTTTGTAAACAACCTGACCAGCGGAACGCACAACACTTCTGATAGTGCTCGTAAAACCATTGGATGAAAACCGTTTGGTCCTGGCGCGGATTGTGTGTTTAACTGTTCCAACAGGAGTCTAACAGTCTCTACATCTACATCAAGATCAGACAGCACCTCACTGTTATTAGAGACAGAAGGAGGATCAATGTCTTCCAGACAGTACATGGAAGCATACTGCTTAGCCATGGCTTTAGCTTTCAAACCATCCTCAGTAATGTCTACCCCATTAGTGTCTATCAAATTAGGAATATATGGCGACGCCTTTGTGCGGCGTCGAATGTATGCGAATAGCCGTTTTGGTGCACAAGTAGACTCGTCAACCAATCCATGCTCGTACAACATACGTTTTCTGCGCATGCAGATCCTGATCTTACTGTCCCTACCTGATGAGTGCAAACAGCACGAAACCGGTCGTGGGGTGTGAATGACGGAAAAGCATGCAAATGAATATTACGTTTTCTGCGTTTTAATGCCGTACAAAGGTTTCTAGCTCGCCGATAATTGTCATATTCGGTGGCGTTCTTCCGACTAACGAATATCGACCAATGCTTTTGACGTTGCCGCAAAAGTTTCCTTATCTCCTTATCAAACCAAGGGGGACTTTTCGCCTTACGACGACGTGTGGACATCGGAACAGCCAATTCAATAACTGTCAAAATGTTATTACGGATCACCAGCCAACAATCTTCAACATCAGCTGCTTGATCAAAAGACAAATCGAGAGATGAAGCAAGATCCCCTAACCTACCCGCGTCTGCCTTCCAAAAATTCCTTCTGGGAATTGGATCTGGTACCCAGCCAGTGTTGTGTTTCCACATAAAATTTAAGGTGGCATGATCACTGCAGCCTAATGGAGCTTCAGTCAGAAGCTGAGTAATATCGGATTGCGTTGGAGTGAATACCAAGTCCAAAATGAACTCACACCCAGTAGGGCCTACTCTGGTCGGATGGGAAACGTGCTGCACGAGGCCCACATCAACCACAGCGTCCAATAAGTCCCGCTCGAATGACCCAGAACCTTCATCTAGCGAAGTTAAATCAATACTAGGAGCATTAAAATCCCCATAATCAAGCAGTTTGAGGATCTACCATACTGACATATCTGTGATATCAGAGTATCTGCCTGAGTATTGGGAGAACGATAAACGACACCTATCGTGGCAAATGAAGCTGCAGTCCTTAAACGGCACCATATACTCTCAGCCATACCGGCAGTCTGCTAAAAGCGAGCCAACACTGCGACGGAAATATGTTGTTGGAAATATAAGGCAACTCCACCCCCGATTTTAGCGTCTGTTCGATCTGAGCGAAAGAGTCTATATCCAAGTAGGGACAGCTCGGGATCATCCTGCTCAAGTGAGAGCCAGGTTTCCGTCACCGCAATGATCGCTGGAGGGTCCCGTCTAATCCGATCGAGGAGTTCATCCAGTTTGTTTCTCAAGCTCCTCGCATTAAAATATATCACTTTTAAAGATCCAGATCCCTCCGAATGCCTATCGTCAGAGGTTTCCAACGAACTTTTCGCCTCATCCGCACAACCCGAAAATCCACAATGCGCAAGTTAGTTTTATCTGCGGCTCTGCGCTTGCTAATCTCCTGAGTAGCTTTTTGCGTCTTCACACGATCTTCCGGAGAACGATCACGCAGGAGTCGAAGTTCACTGCCCTTTAACCTGTAACCCTCTTTAGCAGTAAGGTCACTTGCTCAGCAGAGTCTAACACAATCTTTAACGGTCTTGAGCGATCTCCTGGCGCTGGCCTGTACGTATGAAAGCACAAGCCTGATCCAGGCAAAGTGCCGTACAGTCATAGACTGCACGTGGGCTAAGATACCGTCAGGTTGCCCAGGCCTAGACAGATATGGGAAAGAAAATAGAAATAGAAATAGAACGGTTGAAGTATAGCCGGATGTATACTGTCAAGTCCAGTCGGCTTAGTATTATTTAGCAGCGACGGAAATGTGGTGAGCATTTCCTGAGTACACTCAACAAAACTAAAGACGAGTGCGCTACACTCGTTAATTTTTTAAACAGTTACCTGAATCATGTCGATGAAGAAGAGCTCATGCCCATGCCCATGTGGCCATCATCCACATGGATGTATTCAACCACAACAATGAGGTCATTAATACAGTTATTCAAAAACAAACAGACAGGCATGTGGTGCGTTTCAGGCTAATTTTATGTTTGATTAATTGGTTTTGATTGTATATGAAAAATGTAAAAATTGTTGCGATCGAAAACACCGCCAGTGAGGAGCAAACGTCT